>PVIC010039830.1:0-16952 GCA_004025085.1 Thryonomys swinderianus | reverse complement strand
CCACACACTAGCTTAAATTTTATCCTCCTTGGCCCATGATATTTCCTGACAGATAAGGAAGGGGTTTGCTGGGGAGCAGATCTCCTTTGAATGTAAAACTCCTGAGCCTAGAAATTGAGTTCTATTAACAGCTTTCAAACCAAAAAAAGTAGAACACAAAGCAAGAAATATATTTCATATTGTCATCTAGTCATCACATATCTGATATGAGAGTTTTGCAAATAGTATCTTTACTTCAAAAAATGTATTGTTGGGCCGGAGGATTAACTCAGTGGTTCTGGCGCCTGCCTAGCAACCACAAGGTCCTGAGTTTGATCCCCAGAAACCACATACAATGCTGGGTGTGGAGACACACCCACCAGCATCAATACCACATACCACAGTGCCGGGCATGGTGGCAACCTCCCTTCTATTGCAGAATCCTGGGAAACAGCTATTTCTTAAAAAGGAAACAGAAAGAAAGGAGAATTTAGTTCATATTTAGGACCAGTGGACAGAGAAGGAATTAGGGTAGCACTGAAATTAGAGAGCTGAGAACAGGACATTGAGTTAAAACTCTTTAGTACAGTATTTGTGCAAATCTTGACTGACTTGGTTCTCCTCTCCATTAATGTAGGCTTCGTAGGAATGAGAAGCAAAGGTGAAGTAGATGCAGAGGCCAGAAGGGGAAAGACTAATACTAACAATCTAGCATCTGCCATGTTAGTAGGAATATTGGTTGAGTCCTGTGTACTATGCATTTCACATGAGCCAACTCTGAATTCTCACAAGAGTCTTCTGCAATATCTATTATGATCTTGGTTTTATAAATGAGGAAATGGATGTACTGAGCAGCTTAGTACCTTGCTCAAGGTGCCACTACATGTGATAGAGCTGGAATTCAAATCTAGTCCCAGGTTCTTAACACTGAAGCTGTGCTGTGTACCAGGTTCCTTCAGCAGGGACCTCAGTTAAAGGACACACTAGAATTTCAAAACAACCTGGTGTATGTCAGCTTACAGATTAGGAAGTTGAGAAGTTATTTGTCCTGCGTCAGAGAGGAATATATGTTAAAGCCAGGATTTTGAACTAAGTGTGTCCAGAAGCCAAAGCTCATGTTCATTATATTTGAATCCAGAGGTCACCAAACTTTCTGTACAGTGCTAGATAGCAAATGTGAATTTGTAGGCCATATGGTCTTGATTACAACCACTTTAATCTGGTTGTAAGAGAAAAACAGCACTAAGGCTGTATATAGACAGACAAATATAGCTGAGAGCCAGTAAATCTTTTGTGGATTAAATATGTATGTATGTATGTATGTATTGCAGCACCAGGGATTGAACTCAGGACTTTGTGATTACCAGGCAGGCACACAGCACCACTGAGCTATATCCTCCTAGACATTGAAATTTGAATTTTAAATGCCACTAATTTTTTTTAACCTGTACAATGCCCTGGGAATTTTAGTAAATGCTCTACTAACAAACTCCATTCCCAGTTGTAAATATTACCCTTAAAGGTTTCCAAGTAATTTAAATACAAAGCCCATTTCTAGCTGACAAGCTGTGCAAAGACAGATGGTCAGCCAGATTTGGCCCATGGGCTCTGGTTTGCTGTCCCCTATGTTAATCCATTCATTGACTGAACATGTATTGAATACTGTATGTGGAGATACCCAGGGACTGTGGAGTTCTAGCCTTTTAACATGAGAAAGAAAGGTGATTATGTTGCAGTGTGGTAAATACTATAATATAGAGTAAGTATATTACAGTGTATAATATACTTTATATTATATACTATATATTGTACTATATATACTATATACTATACTATAGTATATAGTGTATATAATGCACTAGTAAGCATATAGCAGTGTAAGGGAACAGATACCAGAGGTGCATCAGTTTCATGGGTGAGTTGGTTAAAGATAACTCCCCAAAAGAATGATGGCTGTTAGATTGCCATACCTATGATGCAGATAGAGAAGGCAAAGCATTACTGAGATACAAGGCAGGGTCAGTGCCAGTGGGTGAATTTTGTCAACAGAGTAGGGCAGTGGGAAAAGAATTTTCAGGGGGCTAGAGATTTTTAGCTCAGTGGTTCCAGCACCTGCCTAGCAAACACAAGGTCCCTGGTTTGATCCCTGGTACTACAAAAAAAAAAAAAAAAAAAAAAAAACAGTACCGGCCATGGTGACTCACACCTACCAGCAATCAGTACCACTTACCACCAATGCTGGGTATGTTGATTCACGCCTGTCATCCCAGCACTTGGGAGGCAAAGGCAGGAGGATTGCTGAGTTCCAGGCTAGCCTGTGCTACATAGTGAGCTCAGGACCAGCCTGAACTATGACGCGAGACCCTGTCTCAAAAAAAAAAAAAGAATTTTTAGAAACTTCTGAGCCAGAGGTAGCATCTTTCTCTGGAGAATGGACTTGGAGAGAGGAAGACAGGAAGTGGGGAATAGATGAGTTACCATAAGATAATTGCTGTTGCCAGATTGATTAGAGTTAGGAATTGTACAAGAAGGGAAAGTTTAAGAAAACTTGGGTTTCTGACTTGATTAGTTGGGTAGTGCGTTAATATAGATGTCTGCAGAGGACTAAAGCCTACTTTGAAGGAAGTGTGAGTGGAAGCAGGAAAAAAGAGCATGACCTTGGTTTTTAGCTTGTTGGGTGTAGAGAACGGGAAAGCATTGTTAGGAAAACTTGTGCAGTGAATCCTAGTTTCCTTACAGCCACAGCAGGACTAGGCAAATTAATAAATAGAAGTGAGGCTTAGAGAAGAAGCTGAGTTTGGGCCTGATCCATGCTGCTGTAGGGAGCTGAGATGAAAGACTATGTATAAAAACAGTCACCTGGAGCTTGTCACACCTTTATCCCCCCATGCACGGGAGTAACAGACGACTCAGAGGGTAGCCACTCGAGATAATCCTAGAACAATAAGGAATTTATGCAGGTGAAGATCCTTGGTCACAAGGAACATATATTGGTTAGGAATCTGTCACTCCCCAGGACGTCTTCAGCTGATGTGAACTTGCCCTGGAGCATCGCAGCATCACTGGTCCCTTGAAGTTTTTTGTTTTGTTTTGTTTTGTTTTGTTTTGCTTTTTGAGACACGGTCTCGCTTTGTAGTTCAGGCTGGCCCTGAGCTCACTATGGTGCCCAGGCAAGCCACCACGAACTCAGCAATCCTCCTGTCTCTGCCTTCCGAGTGCTGGGATTACAGGCGTGAGCCACCACATCCGGCATTGTGGTATGTGGTGTTGATTGTTCGTGGGCGTGTCTCCACGCCCAGCATTATATGTGGTTACCGGGGATCGAACTCAGGTCCTTGAGCTTGCGAGGCAGGCGCCAGAACCACTGAGCTAACCCTCTGGCCCATCCCTTGAAGTTTTAGCTATGACAGAAGGGGGATACGAAATTATGTCTGACATTCCATAGCCAGCTAGTCGGCAGGGAAACTAGACCTAATTGTAATTTTAATTGTGAAATGATTTTTCCCCAAAATTATGTAGAATTGCCCCGAACAGTTGGGATTGAGGAATTGGTAGAGATGAGAAGGGGGATTGAGTTTGTTGAGCTTGAGGTCTGGGTTAAAACAAATCCATAGTAAGAGCTGATTGCTCAGGGTTGGGGAGAAGTGTGGATTAAGAGGTTATACTGATCATTAATTCCTGGGAAACACGTAACGTTGAAGGAGCAAGACACTGAATGGGAAGAGCCTGGAGAGTAGAACCCAGAGAGAGTGTTGTATTGAAACTTGGGAAGATGGTTTTCCAGAAGGAAGATATGCTCAATGTTGCTGTAGCAGAGTCAAGTAGATGGGGAATAAAGTGTCTGTTGGCTTGGGATGTTGGAGTGGGGAAGAGTTGCTGGGCGTTGAGCCCAGGGCCTCACATATGTCAAGTGAGTGCTTTACTCTTGAGCTGATCAGAGCTGTGTTTAGGTAGGCAGAGCCTGTAAGACCTGATGGTGTAGTATAAAAGCCAAGCTGGCGCTGAGAATGATAACTTGATCGTCCTTGTGAAAGCAAGGAGAGAAAAGGCCCATTGAATGAGATGAGGAAGGCAGGAGAAAGGGAAAGACATTCTGGGGGTGGGTCAAGGGTTATTTTAATCTGTATTAAGTTAGGGATGTGTGTTACATATTCATATGGAGATGTGAGAGTCATTGTGATCACCAAACTGGAGTTTAGTTGGCTGGGTGAATATGAGTAAATATATACTAAGCAAAATGTTAAGAATCTTAAAGTCATCACTTGATGTGATTTAGTTGCCATTCTTTCTGGTTTATCATCAGGTAACCTCAGTTTGGTGGCCTTGAACCTTGTCTTTTCCCTATAGTTGGCAGGAAAAGAGGAGCCAAGAGGTGGAAAGCGAAGTGTGTCTTCTGTTCTAGAGCTGCAGCTAAACAGGTCCAGGCCTAGAGATCTCACAGTGGGAAGCAGGCCAGCTAGATAATGAATTCATTTATTTTAGTCCCTTTCTCTCCAATAAAATTAAGAGGAAGATAGAATAATAGATCTTTTGGTCCAGAAAGAAATAAATCCTTGCGGTAGCCTCCACTTGCTCAGCAGTTTTACCTCTACCTCCAACTGTTGTCTCTCTGGAGTATCACACCTGCTACTTGAAATCATACCACGTTAGTAACAAAGTCAAGACTAGAATCCAGAACATGTGACCTTCTTCAGCCCCTTTCTACTGTATAGGCTGCTGAGATAACAGATTCCAAACTGCAGGTTAAAGAGAAGTGATTGATTGAATGATTGCAGTGCTGGGGATCAAACCCAGGACCTTCACTCTGAACCACCTTCTCCCACCCTTTTTGAGATAGTCTTGTTAAGCTTCACAGGCTGGATAAGAATGTGCAGTCCTCTAGTCCCAGCCCTGGACAACTCGAATAACAGGCAAGTGCCACAATGTCTGTCTTAAAGAGAGTTTATTAGTACTTGGAGACCTTGAGGTTTCTATAGTGGATAAAGTTTTCTCATGTACTGTGAGGTTTTCCTCAGTTGCTGAATAGTAAACTTAGGAATGAAACCTGGGCTAAGATTGATCAGTTCAAACCTCAGCATAGTTACTTATTGTAACCTTGAGTACAAATTTTATCTTTCTGTGCTTCATTTTATAAAATAGATACAATGCTTATCAACCACAGAGGGTGGTTATGTTTGATGGTTTTTATAGATAAAATGTTTAGAGTAGTGCCTGGTATGTAGTAAGTGCTCATTGTTGTGGCTACTAATAGTAAGCATCGCCATCTTCATTGTTTTCTTTTGTTTGAGTCAGAGTCTCAGTATGTTCAAGGCTGGCCTTGAATTTGGCAATCCTGCCTTAGCTTCCTAGAATGTTGGGATTGGAGGCATGTACCACAATGTCCCGCTATTATTTTCATCTTGAATATGAAAAACTGCTATCATCCTTAAGACTTTGCAGGTAATTTTAAACTTCTTGTGTATTTTAAAAGTAATAAATTGTATGTATATATAACAGCATATTAACCAGCTTTTCATCACTTGGACAAAACACAACATACAAAAGGAAGGGGAAAAGGTTTCTTTTGACTCATGGTTTCAGAGGTTTCAGTCTGGTTGGCTGACTCCAAGGCAGAAACATAGTAGAAGAGTATGTTGGAGGAAGAGTTGGAGGAGGTGTGTTGGCAGCTAGGAAGCAGAGAGAGCAGGAGGAGCCAGAGAGGAAGGGACTGGCAGCCAGAATGTATGCTTCCAAGTTGTGCCTCCAGTGACCTTCCTCTGGCCAGCCCACACCTCCTAAAACCTGTGAACTCACCTGTACGTTCATCTGTTGATGAGATTATGTCCCCATGATCAAGTCACTTTCCAAAAGCCCCACTTTGGAATAAATAAGCCTTTTGAGGAATGTTTTTTGTTCAAGCTATAGTATACATTCTAGAATCTATAAATCAAACTAATCAGTGTATGTAGCTCTACCTCACATACTTATTCTTTGTGGTGACTTTACATACAAGTTGACTCCTAATAACAGAGTGTATTTCCTTGCCCCGAAGAGATTTGCATTCTAATGGGGAAGAATGTATGAAAATAGCATATATGTGCTGGGCATGGTGGTTGCATTCTAATGGGGAAGAATGTATGAAAATAGCATATATGTGCTGGGCGTGGTGGCTCACGTCTGTAATCCCAGCACTCGGGAGGCAGAGACAGGATTGCTGAGTTTGAGGCTTGCCTGGGCTACATAAGTGAGCTCAGGGCCACCCTGAACTGTAAAGCGAGACACTGTCTCAAAAAAAAAAAAAGAAAGAAAGAAAATAGCATATATTACAGGCTTAAGCATTTAAAATAATACTGCATTGAGAAATATGAATAGTTTCTTCCTTTTCCGACATTGTATGAGTTAACATTGTGTTCAGATGAAAGGTAAGGGATTAAGGAGATCTGAGTAAGCTTTGTGGGGAAGGAATTTGCCTACATGGGTTAGAACCAGATAGATTTTTCTGGCCAGTGCATGTACTAGCATGATCAGAAAATACAGTGGATGTTTAAATTATAAGAAGTTACATTAGAAGACATATTGCCATTAATATCCCTCAAAATATCCTCCTTGCTTTGAATAGTTATCCCATCATTCTTGCCCCTTTCTGATGCAGTTTACATACACAGCAGTATCTGTCACTGTCAAATAAAAATAATACGTGGGTCTGGGAATGCCTGAGTTTGAAACCCAGCAATGAAATTGTGTGTGTGTGTGTGTGTGTGTGTGTGTAGTGGCCTTGTTTGGCTTATTCATTTGACATGACTCCATAAAAATTCTGACTTTTCTACAGAAAGTGGCAAGAAGGATGTCATTAATGTATTCAAAGTAAAAGAGAGTTTTTTTGTTTTTTGTTTTTGAGACAGGGTCTCGCTTTGTAGTTCAGGCTGGCCCTGAGCTCACTGTGTAGCCCAGGCAAGCCTTGAACTCAGCAATCCTCCTGTCTCTGCCTCCCGAGAGCTGGGATTACAGGCGTGAGCCACCACTCCCAGCATTGTTGTATGTGGTTACCAGGGATCAAACTCAGGACCTTGCGCTTGCCAGGCAGATGCTGGCACCACTAAGCTAAATCTCCGGCCCAAAGAGAGTGTTTTGAGGTGCCTTAATAGTGTGTCGTTCACTATAATTTTTTAAAAAACTAAATAGTCACCATACTGTTTAATCATACACAATAAGAATATAGCTAAGAGTTGTGCATGGTGGTATGCAACTATAAACTCAGAATTGTGGGAGGCTTAGGCAGAAGAATTTCAAGTTGAAGTCCAGATTGAGCCACTTAGAGAAACTTAGTGAGACCTTCTCTCAAAATGAAAAATAAAAAAGGCTGGAATTGTAGTGTAGTACAGAGGCTCTGTGTTCTATCTAGTATTGCAAAACAACCAACCAACCAAACATGGTTAAGTTAGGAAAATGTAAGGATGAATTTGTGAGTGGTCAAAAAATATTTTTTGTAAAAGAAAAGGCCGATGGGCCGGAGGGTTAGCTCAGTGGTTCTGGCGCCTGCCTCGCAAGCGCAAGGTCCTGAGTTCAATCCCCGGTAACCACATATAATGCTGGGTGTGGAGACACGCCCACCAACAATCAACACCGCATACCACAGTGCCGGGCGTGGTGGCTCACGCCTGTCATCCCAGCACTCAGGAGGCAGAGACAGGAGGATTGCTGAGTTCGCGACGGCTTGCCTGGGCACCATAGTGAGCTCAGGGCCAGCCTGAACTACAAAGCGAGACCCTGTCTCAAAAAGCAAAAAAAAAAAAAAAGGCCGATGAAAGGGTAGTGATTAGGTCCCAAGATAAAGCACACCAAGTTTATGATATTTTTTTGGCAAATATGTTGATTAGCTTTTCTATCACTGGGACCAAATATCTGCCACCCACAATTTAAAGAAGAAAATGGTTTATTTTTGGGTTTGACTTAGTTTCAGAGGGTTCTATCCATGATTGCCTGACTCCAGTATGGGAACATCATGGTAGAAGGGTTTAGTTCGTAGCAGCTGGGAAGCAGAGCCAGGGAACAGTGCCAGGGAGTGAAGGCAAAGGACCAGATATGGAATTCAAGGACATGTCTCCAGGGCCAGGGATTAGCTCAGTGACTCTGTGCCTCCATCGAAAGCACAAGGTCCTGAGTTCAATCCAGGTACCCAAAAGGAAAAAAAAAAGGAATATGCCTTTGTGACTCATCCAGACACACCCAAATATGTGCTTTGTTAATCCCCTAGACCGGAGATGGTAAATCTTTTAGCGCTTTCAGTGATATAGACTACACCAGCATGCACCTTAGCTTTACCTCCACTGTCCTAGGTCATTGGTATCCACCTTGTAGGCACTGTGGAACAGTTTTATTTTAAAACAGTTTGTAGAGGTGAGGGAGTATGGTTGATTTCTGGATGATTCAAAGTAGTACACAGCAGATATAAATACGGATGAAGCCTTGCATGGTTACACCCTGCTAATGTGCTGTTCAGCCCAGTTCTTACTAGGCTATGGACTAGTAATGACCTGGGAATTGGAGAGCCCTTGGCTTCCAAGGCAGTGAAGTTGACAGTTGAGCTTAACTGTCATATTCTACCCCTAGTCAACTTGACATCCAAACACATCTCATCATGCTTTTTCTCCAAATAAAGACAAGGTTATAATCCCACCTGATTTGATATAGCCACCCTACATACTACCAAAACACAATATTCCTTTCCTTAAAGTTTGAAAAATCCAAGTTTCCTCTGAGACTCAAGGCAGACTTAGCTGTGAATCTCTGTAAAATTTAAAGAGCAAGTTACTTAACACATCCACAGTTGGCTGTGATTCAAGTGCCTTTCTGCCTGGCAACTCTGAGCATTTGATGGTATATGAACAACTGTCCCACTGTGCAGCATGGGTCAGTCTCACTAAGTAATGCAAGCTGTTTGATGGGACAGTCAATGTAGTTTCAACTATGAGGGAATGTGTTATTCTTAGTGTGAAATGGTTTAAGTTAAACGTTTTCATTTCAAAAGGGAGGAATGGAGGATAGAACAGAATCAGACTAAAGCAAGATCAAAATCCATCAAGATAAGTAGTAAGTGCTGTTAGCTCTCTATCTAACATTCTGAGCACATGGTAGTGAGATGTGAGTTCCAGAGGTCTTAGCCCTGCACCTTATGTTGCTGGTTCCAGCCCACTTCACCTCTCTTGGGCTAGCTCTTCTCACTGCCTGTGACTTTACTTGACAGATATTCCATGCTTCTGGCATCTAAGGGGCACATTGCCTAGCCTCCCAGGCCTTCTTTTGAAATCTCTGTAGAATTCCCACTAACCCACAACTCTTGCAGTCTGCATGCTGGAATAACTAGAATCATCAGACAGCACTAGTCTACTGCCGGTTTGAGACATAATCAAACCCACTTAGGTTATGGCTGAAGTGACCTTGAGTGCCTGGGTGGTGGAACATAGTGAAATGGATACCAGGGAACCAGTTCTCTAGGCCCCCTTTCTGGAGCAGAGGGCCAAGGACTCTGCTCAAATGAAAGGTTTACCCTTTTGCCCCCTTCAGTTTGCAATAAATGGGGCCTTTCTGATTCCTGAGATGCTCTCAAGGCATCTTTTTTTTCTTGTCCTCATTCAAAATACTGTTTTGTTTTGATGACTTTACTGTCTTTAGCAACTACATCTTCTCTGGAAGATAATTCCCTTTGAGCCAAAATTTAGGCTTTTCAAAAATCTTCTGTTCAGGGGCCAGGGATTTAGCTCAGTGGTTCTGGTGTCTACCTAGCAAGCTCAAGGTCCCTGACAAGTTCGATCCCCAGTACCACACACCACAATGCTGGATGTGGTGGGTCACACTGTGAGTTTGAGGCTAGCCTGGCTTACACAGTGAGTTTAGTGTCAGCAAGAACTACAAAGCAAGACCCTGTCTCAAAAAACAACAATAAAAAAATCTTCTGCTATTTTGTTCCCAGTTATCACTATAATTCTGGCTGAAAGAGCCCAGCAGTACCTATGCCACAGCTTAAACATTAGGCTACCTTGAAATTTCCTCTGCCAGATCAATTAGTTCACTGCTCTTAAACTGAGCCCTCCCTAAAGTCTCAGGACATGGTGAAAATGTGTATAGGTTCTTTGCCAAAATTAGCATTCATACCTTCTAGACCAATTCCCAGTAGATTCCCAATCTGAAAACTCATGAGCTTGGCTTTTTTACTGTCAGGCCATTGCAGCCCTTCCTATCACCATCCTGGTCTTCGGAGCACAAACCAGAATCACTCATCAGTCTACTTACTAATTCTAGTGCTTCTCTAGGGCTCATCTCCAAATCTTTGCCAATTCCAGAAAACCAGCTCCAAAGGTTTCTGAAACATGTGATCAAGAATACAGCAGTGGGGCTGGAGATTTATCTCAGTGGTTCTGGCGCCTGCCTCGCAAGTGCAAGGTCCTGAGTTCGATCCCGGTAACCACATACAATGCTAGGCGTGGAAACTCACACCCACCAACAATCAATACCGCATACCACAGTGCCGGGCGTGGTGGCTCATGCCTGTCATCCCAATACTCGGGAGGCAGAGACAGGAGGATTGCTGAGTTCAAAGCTTGCCTAGGCTACATAGTGAGCTCAGAGCCAGCCTGAACTACAAAGCGAGACCCTGTCTCAAAAAAAAAAAAAAAGAATACAACAATGATCTCATGTCCCAGTACTTTTCTATTCTGTTTTGTTTTGTATTAGATGGGATGGTGCTACTGGGAATTGACCCAGGGCTTTTGCTCTGAACTATATACCAAATCCATTTTATTTTATTTTATTTTAAATCTTAATTTTATTTACTTTTTGAGACAAGATCTGGCTCAGTCACAAAGTTTCCCAGGCTGACTTGCCAGTTGGAGAATGCAAGTCACCCATTTTCTTTTTTTTTTTTTTTTGAGACAGGGTCTCACTTTGTAGTTCAGGCTGGCCCTGAGCTCACTATGTAGCCCAGGCAAGACTCGAACTCAGCAATCCTCCTGCCTCTGCCTCCTGAGTGCTGGGATGACAGGCGTGAGCCACCACGCCCGGCACTGTGGTATGCGGTGTTGATTGTTGGTGGGCGTGTCTCCACGCCCAGCATTATATGTGGTCACCAGGGATCGAACTCAGGTCCTTGCGTTTGCGAGGCAGGTGCCGGAACCACTGAGCTAACCCTCCGGCCCAGTCACCCATTTTCTGTACTACCTCTTCTGTTAACTGGGACAAACTACCCAACACTCACAAGTTAAAGGAAAAAAATTGCCTAATAGTATTTTTAGCTCACAGTTACAAAGGATTTAGTCTATAATTACTGACTCTTAAGACAGAGACAAGGCAAAAGCACATGGTGGAGCAAGCTGCTTAGTTCATGGCAGTTTGGAAACAGCAAAGGAACAGTGCCAGAGAGGAAAGGACAAAGAACCATAGAGAGACCCCCCCCAGGTCACGACTCCAGAACCAACCCAGACCAGCCTAGAAGTATGCCCTTTACTAATCACTTAGGTGAGTTCCAAGCCAGTTAAGTCTACGGTAAACCAACCTGAGCCAAACCTCTAGAAATGAATACAATTAAAAGAATTAGGGGGGCCGGAGATTTTAGCTCAGTGGTTCCAGCACCTGCCTCGCAAGCACAAGGTCCTGAGTTTGATCCCGGTAACCACATACAATGCTGGCTGTGGTGATCACGCCCACCAGCAATCAATACCACATACCACAGTGCTGGGCATAATGGCTCACACTTGTAATCCCAGCACTCAGGAGGCAGAGACAGGAGGATTGCTGAGTTCGAGGCTTGCCTGGGCTACATAGTGAGCTCAGGGCTAGCCTGGACTACAAAGCAAGACCCTGTCTCAAAAAAAAAAGAATTAGGGAAGATGCAAGGTTATATAAAACTGATCTCATAAATGTTATCCAGAATGTGGAAAATACTATCAAAGAAATTACCTAAGATATATGGGTTAAGGATGTAGCTCAGTAGTAGCATGTTGGCATCAAGGCTTTCAGTCAGTCCTCAGACACCACAAAAGAAAATTTTTAGGGCCAGAGATTTAGCTCAGTGGTTCCGGCGCCTGCCTTGAAAGCGCAAGGTCCTGAGTTTGATCGGGTAACCACATACAATGCTGGGCGTGGAGACACGCCCACCAACAATCAACACTGCATACCACAATGCCGGACGTGGTGGCTCACGCCAGTAATCCCAGCACTCTGGAGGCAGAGACAGGAGGATTGCTGAGTTCGCGGCGGCTTGCCTGGGCACCATAGTGAGCTCAGGGCCAGCCTGAACTACAAAGCGAGACCCTGTCTCAAAAAAAAAAAAAAGAAAATTTTTAAAGTGCACTGATGTAATAATCTTCCCTTTTTAAAAATACTGTGTATTTGTTTTGAAAAACTAGATAATTTCTTTGATAACATTTTCTACATTCTGGATAACATTTACAGTATTCATTCCCAGGGGCTTGGCTCAGGTAGTTTTTTGTTTGTTTTTATCTGGTTTATTTCACAGGTGCTGAATATTTTATGTTTTACATCACACTAAGAGACCTTCGTGTTTGATTGAGAAGGCTTAGTTGTCAGGCTACCCCTCCACTGGGGTCACTGATGAGCCTGCCCCCCAATTCAACAGTTTCTTCTGTTGAATTTCTTTTGGAAAAAACTCTGATTCTCATACTTTAAAGAACTCAATAGAGGGCCAGAGATTTAGCTCAATGGTTCCAGCGCCTGCCCCACATACAACAATACTGGGCATGGTGACTCATGCCCACCAGCAATCAGTACCACATACCACAAATGCCAGGCTTGGTGGCTCAAGCCTATAATCAGCACTCAGGAGGCAGAGGCAGGAAGAATGCTGAGTTTGAGGCTTGCCTAAGGTACATAGTGAGCTGAGGGCCATCTTGAACTACAAAGTGAGACCCTGTCTCCAAAAAAATCAATATAATATTCTAAGGCGAAGAAAAATGAGATGATATATGTATGTATGTCCATCAATGTCTTTCGATGTATAAATACTTGGGGAGCTGCAGATGTAGCTCACAGGCAGATACTTGCCTAACACATGCGTGGACCTGAATTCCATCCCCAGCACCAAAAATAAATGGGAGCTAAGGAAAGAAAAGAAAAGATAAATGCTTATCAACAAGTACTTTATGGAACATGTTGTATTGGCAACTCAAATACCATGAGCAGTGTGTTTGTCAAGGTTCTTTTTGAACATGGAAGTACCATGTTCCAATTTTATTACTAGTGATTTTAAAGTGGGTTAAATCATGCAAGAGTACTTAGTATCTACAGGTAAAATGGAATTGGCTATAAATATAAAAAATTGTAAGCAAGTTCTTCTATTGTGGCATTTGAAAGGGAGGTAGTGTAGTAGTGTAGTCATTGTGTAGTGTTGTCCATTACATGGCAGGGCAGTACCTCCCAAGTACCAAGTTGACAATTATTGTGACATCCAAATGTTTTTAATGTCTCCTGGAAAGGAAGAGCATTCACGTCAAGAACCACTGGCCAAGTGAAGCTAATAAGGGAAATCAAATAAACAATAAACAGACATTTGAAAATGGAACAGAAAATCATCTTTTTTGCTGAATTTACTTTATACTTTGAAGAAAATCATAGGAGACTCTTTCAGTTATTGGAATTAATAAGATAACGTAATAACCAGTTGGTGATAGGATAGATATATGATTAGTTTGATTTCAAATTTTTTTGTTGCATTCACTCTCCCATTGAATTATTTCTTCCAAATTGCTGTAGGTTGTAAAGCTACAAACCTTTTTATATTATAGGAGAGTTCTTCTTGGTTCTTTTGTATGTAGTATCCTATCTCTCTTAAAATATTTTTGTTTTTATTTTTATTTTGGACACACCGCATGCCTTTTGCCTTTTCTAATGCCTTCTGGATTTGTCATGCCCATAATTTTTCTGGTTTGCTTTTTATAAAAAAAAAGCAGTTGAGCTGGGCGTGGTGGCTCATGCCTGTAATCCCAGCACTCAGGAGGCAGAGACAGGAGGATTGCTAAATTCAAGGTTTGCCTGGGCTACATAGTGAGCTCAGGGCCAGCCTGAACTACAAAGCGAGACCCTGTCTCAAAAACAAACAAACAAAAAAAGCAGTTGAAGGAGTGACTTCCAAAAGGAGGTACGGGTTGGGGAAGCATTCGGTTTAGAGAGAGGAGTGGAACATGGTAGGATGAATCACGAGTAGAGAGCCCTGAGGGTATTATGCTTTTGTGCAAGAAGCAGGGAGCGTGAGAGACCTTGTAGGAAAGTTGTTACACTATGGTCAGTTTGGTTACCTCATCGATATGCCTTGGGGTTGAGGAGCACTTTTTTGTGTTTGGGGAGAGTTGAGACAAAGTTCAGGCTGTTCTTGAACTCACTATGAAACCTAGGCTAGCCTCAAACATGCAGCCATCATCCTGCCTCAGTTTCCCAAGTGCTAGGATTACAGACACAAGCCACCATGTCTGGCTTTGAGCACTTTTAACAAGTGGCCTGCGAATCTACTTAACTTTGAATTACAGCAAAAAGTATATTCTCTATGATTCAGAAAACACACAAAGGAAATTAAAGGTTCATGCAATAATACCTAGCCTTTTGTAGTGTAGTCTGATAAATTTCAATTCTTCTCCACTTTTTAAAGAAATTCTTGTTGAAAGTTACTGAATTAGTGATTCTCACCCCTTTTTAGAGCCAGTGCCTCATTTATTTTAAGAGCAAGGTTGAACCAGGACCTGACACATTTTAGGTTCTATCCACATCTAAAGTCTTTTTTTTTTTTGCCATAGGCTTGATAAATTGCCCAGGAAGGCCTCAAACTTGAAATTCTCCTGCTTTAGCTTCCTAAGTAGTTAAGATTATAGGCATGTACCACCTCACCCAGCCTTATTATTTTTATAACAAATATTTGAACACATGATTATACTAAAATAAAGTTAATCTTTACTATAGACATTACAACGGCTGAGTGCCTGCATCTACTTTTAATAAATGCTTGGATTTAAGAGATGATAAAATTGGATATTAAAAAAATGTGATTTAAGGGGCCGGAGGGTTAGTTCAGTGGTTCCAGCGCCTGCCTTGCAAGCGCAAGGTCCTGAGTTTGATCCCCGGTAACCACATATAATGCTGGGCATGGAGACACGCCCACCAATAATCAACACTGCATACCACAATGCCGGAAGTGGTGGCTCACGCCTGTAATCCCAGCACTCGGGAGGCAGAGACAGGAGGATTGCTGAGTTCACAGCAGCTTGCCTCGGCACCATAGTGAGCTCAGGGCCAGCCTGAACTACAAAGCGAGACCCTGTCTCAAAAGAAAAAAAAAAGTGATTTAAAAAAAGAAGACACTTTTGAAAACTGGAAAAATGCAAGAGAGATGTGAGTAGATACATACTAGAATGGCAGTTGTTAAATAAAAAATTATATGGGTTCAAGGCTTGCCTGGGCTACGTAGTGAGCTCAGAGCCAGCCTGAACTACAAAGCGAGACCCTGTCTCCAAAAAAACCAAATAAAACAAAACAAAAATTACATGGGACAGGAAAGAAATTTCCCTTGATGCAAGGATTGTGTAAGTTACGGGATACAGCATAGAAAAGTAAACTGTCACATAGTCACCAGTACAGTTGACCTTATTCTGAAGTGTTGTGTTGGAATAGTCCTTGTGAAATGATTCAGTACAACCTGGTAGACCTATGGCTTGCCTGTATCACAGCAGCTAGGATACTCAAAACCTCTTCAGCAGCAGAGAATTGTGCCTTGGAAGAATAAGTAGCAACAGCTGTGTTAGGGCCATATAACAACTTCCAAATAAAGAAGTTTACTTTTACAATATAATTTCTACTCATTATGTCATCAAAAAGCATATAAATAGGATGATACTGATGTAAATATTTGGGAGTTTCATTTTTGGGTGTTTGGGTTGTTTTGTTTTAGATAAGGTCTTGCTATGTAGTTCAGGCTGGTCTTAAACTCGGAATCCTCCTGTCTCAGCTTCTGTAGTGATAGGATTACTTTGTGGATTTAACTTGCTCGGCAGAATCTATATTACATATTTGGAAGGTACAGCTATAAGTGATATAAGTATGTTATAGCTACTATAAACAATTTCATAATCAGAGTTTTGTGGAATGGTGTGAACAGGTTTTGGTAAGGCTCTAAGATAAGCAAAAGAATTGTTCCCAATTCGTGTCTAGAGTATCAGTCAGGGTTCTTCAAAGGCAGAACTAGTAGGCTGGGTTTATATATAGACATGAGAGGGATTTGCTAAGTAGACTTATGACAGGTCTGGAGACCCAGGGACACTGGTATCATGACCCAATCCAAGACTGAGAACTCCGGAAGCCCAGAACCTTGCAGCTTCAGTCTGAAGGACAAGGCCTGAAAACAGGATGGGGAGGGTGGAGGTTGTGGTTCACGTTTCTCAGTCTCAAGGCTGGAGAGTCTGGAGCTATGGACTGGAGAGAGAGTAAGTCCTGTCCTCTTTTCCTTTTTATTCCATTCATCCCCCCCCCTCCACCCACTGACTGTCAGGCCCCCCCTGAAGCCCCTAATGAGGCCAGTTTGAGGAGGCCTAGCACCTCAACAACAGCAGTTTGCAAAAACACCCCACCCTATACAACCAGGTAAAATACCTTACCACTTTTTAGCTGTTTTTGTTTTTGTTTTTGTTTTTTTTGAGACAGGGTCTCGCTTTGTAGTTCAGGCTGGCTCTGAGCTCACTATGTAGCCCAGGCAAGCCTCCAACTCAGCAATCCTCCTGCCTCAGTCTCCTGAGTGCTGGGATTACAGGCATGAGGCACCACACCTGGCATATAATGACAGTTCTTTATTAGATTCTCACATGAGACCTTCACTCAAAACAAATTTTTGTTTTGTAGTTAATTTCTCATAAACCATGAATTGTTAGAGCACTTCAGTGAGAATAATCTTTTGGCCAGGGATTTAGCTCAAGTAGTACCGAACCTACCTTGGAAGCGCAAGG
>PVIC010039829.1:0-16953 GCA_004025085.1 Thryonomys swinderianus | reverse complement strand
CCAGCATTGTGGTATGCGGTGTTGATTGTTGGTGGGTGTGTCTCAACGCCCAGCATTATATGTGGTTACCGGGGATCAAACTCAGGACCTTGTGCTTGCGAGGCAGGTGCCGGAACCACTGAGCTAACCCTTCGGCCCAGGAGAATGATTTTTAAGAAAAGACTTGATAGCAATGGTGTGTGAATGAGCCTTGCAAAGAAGTGGGAGAAGAGATTCTTGGGTGGGGAAAGAATAGGAAGAGAGGCCCATAAGATGAGACTCAGTTCTGCAGGTTGGGGAAAAATATAAGATGCAGAGGGGTCAGACCAGGAGGGGACTCACCAAGCAGAAGGACACATCTGAGGAAAGTCAAAGCAATGGGCTTGCCTGTATCTGGGTCTTTCTGATAATGCTCTTTTCACCTGGAGTTCCCTCCTTCTCTAGTTTACTCTTAAACTGTTATTCATATTTTAAGAACGGGCTCATTCTGTTTACTTCCTCTCTCTGAGTTCCTTACCCTCCACAATAGACACACAATTCCTGCCTTGTCTATTATTACAGTTCATAGTACTTGTCATTCAAAAATTTATAGCTTAAAAACTACTTACAAGAACATGATCTTTGGTAGTGAAAACTAACGTGCAGATATCCTGTGGGCGTGACATGCACTGGAAAACTTTCAGGTTGCCCATTTTTGAATTGGGTCTTTAAATCTGGGGGAGCTGATTTTTAAAAACTATATATTCTAGATAGTAGGCCTTTGTTTAAGGAACAGGTAGTAAAGATTTTTTCCCCATAATTTTGGTTGCCTTTTTGCTCTGCTGGTGGTTTCTTTTGCTGTGCAGAAGCTTTTTAATAAGATGAGATCCCATTTGTAGATTTCTTCTGTTAGTTCTCATGCTATAGATGTTTTGTTCATAAAGTCTTTCCCTAAGCCAGTGTCTCCAAGAGTATTACCTAACCTACTTTATAGCAGGTTTAGTGTTTCTGTTTTAATATTTAGGCCTCTAATCCACTTTGATTTTAGTTTAGTACATGGTGAAAAAGATGGATCTAGTTTCAGTCTTTGGTAGGTTGAAGTCCAGTTTTTCCAGCACAATTTATTAAAGAGGCTGTCTTTCCTCCACTGAGGATGTTTGGCTCCTTTGTCAAAGATGAAGTGGCTTAGTGTATCTGGAGTTGTTTCTGGATCTTCTAATCTGTTCCACTGATCCTCAGGTCTGTTTCTTTGCCAGTACCATGCTATTTTTATCACAGTAGCTTTATAGTAAAGTTTCAAGTTGAGAATGGTGATATTCCCTGCCATGTCCTTGTTTCCTAGATTTGCTTTTGGTATTCTAGGTCTCTTGTGGTTCCAGATGAATTTTTGGATGATTTTCTCTAGTTCTGTGAAATATGCTATTGGGGTTTCAATTGGGATTGCATCGAATCTATATAGTAGTTGTGGGAGTAGAGCCATTTTGACAATGTTGGTTCTTCCTATCCATGAACAAAGGATGTTTTTCCATTTTCTGGTATCCTCTTCAATCTCCTTTCTCAGAGTGTTGTAGTGTTCAGAATAGAGATCCTTTGCCTCCTTTGTTAGATTGATTCCTAGATATTTCATTTTTCTGGGCGCTATTGTGAAAAGAACTGACTCCCCAATTTCTTTCTCGATAAATCTGTTGTGTGTAAAAATGCAATAGATTTTTGAGCATTGAGTTTGTATCCAGCTATGCTACTTTCCACTTTTCAGAGGAAGATGTAAAAGCAGCTATGAAATATATGAAGAAATGCTCAGTGTCACTGGTGATCGAGAGATGCAGATGCAAACAACACTGAGATTTCATCTCACTCTGCAATGAATAGCTGCTATTTTGAAATTAGCCAGCAACAAATGCCAGCGAGGTTGTGGAGAAAAAGGAAACCTTCTCCACTGTTGGTAGGAATGTAGACTAGTACAACCATTATGGAGATCAGTGTGGAGATTCCTAAAATAAACTAGGCTTAGAGGTCCCATTTGACCCTGCTATTCTCCTACTGGGGATATACACAAAGAATTACAGGATTCATATCACAGTGACATATGTGCACCCATATTCATAGAAACTCAGTTCATGATAGATAAATCTAGGAAACAACCCAAATGCCCATAAATCTTAGACTGGATAAAGAAGATGTGATTTTTTACAAATAAAATAGAATATTACTCTGCCATAAAGAATGATGAGGTCCAGTCATTTATACTCAAATGGATGTACCTTCAGGACATACTCATAAGTGAAATAAACAGGTCACAGTTGTGTAAATATACCTTTTTCTGGTATGAGAAACTGAAGTAAATGAGTTCTGGAATGCATGATTGATATTGTGAAATAGTAAATATTCAAAGGGAAATAGGGTTTAGGAGTAAGTAATGAGGGGAAAGAAAAAAATTGATGGTAAAAATATTGGAACCAGGACTGGAGATTTAATTCAGTGGTTTTGGTGCCTGCCTAGCAAGCGCAAAGTCTCTGGTTTGATTCTGGTAACCATATACAATGATAAAATATCGGGAGTGGTGACTCACACCCACCAGCAATCAAGACGACACCCCACAATTCCAGGCATGTTGGCTCATGCCTATAATCCCAGCACTCAAGAGGCAGAGGCAGGAGGATTGCTGAGTTCGAGGCTTGCCTGGGTTACATAGTGAGCTCCGGGCCAGTCTGAACTACAAAGCAAGAACCTGTCTCAAAAAAAAAAAAAAAAAAAAAAAATTGGAACCAAAGGTTGTATATATAGGAGTGGGGGTTTGTATGGGTAGAGGATGGGGAAAAATGAGAAATATGTCAAATACTGGTAAAGATCCTCAAAAAAAAAAAAGGCTGGGATGTAAAAACGAAAAAGGAAAAGAAAATTTTTCAGGGACTAGTGGGGTAGCTGAGTGGCTAAGGCAGAATGTTGGTCTCCTCTCAAGCAGGAGTCAGGCTCCTGCATCTCTCTTATGTTCACAGCCAATTAGTCAACTTGAGGATATACACCATGCTTCTGTCTTCTCCCTTCTGTCCCTTCTGCTTTCTGGTTCCTGGAGCAGAACCTTCAGATTTCAGCCTAGACCCCCAGGACAAGAGCTCTCTCATATTCCACTCTGAATTCTCTTCCAGTGCACTCAAGCTTCTGCAGCAACCTGGCCACAAAGTCAGACAACAAGAATGCCAGGGAATTTAAGTGTCCTGGGGGTGCTGGTCCTTAGCCAGTGACTGGGTGATGGAAACAATGTTTGACACCTCCCAAATCCCTCCAATAGATGAAGCTGGGTCTGTCCCACTCTGATTCTTTATTTGAGATGTACACCTGTGTTTTCCTTTCTCGCCTGGTCCCCAGACACACTGTGTCCCTGCACCTTACCCTGAGGCATTTCTGGAAGAATCACTTGCACAGAAGTCCTCTTCTCAGAAGTCGCTCCCTGCAGGCCTCAAACGTTTAGTCTCAGCCTCCTATCTCGTCTCCTAGTGTAGCACAGTGTTGCTCAATACAGTAGATCAATAAGTGTTTATTGAATGAAAATTGGCTGTGGACCAACCTTACAGCAGATAATCAATATACTGATGTATGTTATCATTTGTTTGTGTAACAAACATTACTATGGGGCTGCCTTCCATGTATTCATTATTCTACCACATTCATGAAAACACGCATGACTCCTCTCATCAATCACAAGAGGGTGATTCTATTTTTAATCAAAGGGTATTTGTCACCTTGAAGTTGTTTTACTTATCATATAAATTTTGAAAATGTTAGATTTCACAGTGTCACCAAAAACCTGGTTAGCACATTTAATTAATCTATGATTTTAACAGAGTACAAAAATAATTCATAGTTTGACGTTAAGCAGCCATCTCTTACTGCTTTTGAAGTAGAGCACTCACTTTTACTTTTTTTCTCTCTCTCTTTTTTTTTTTGAGATAGGGTCTTGCTTTGTAGTGTAGGCTGGCCCTGAACTCCTCAAACTCACAGCAATCTTCTGCTTCTGTCTCCTGAGCCACCATACCTAGCACTGTGATATGTGGTACTGGGGATTGAACTTAGGACCTTGCACTTGCCAGGCAGACATCAGTACCATTGAGCTAAATCCCAGGCCCAACACTCACTTTTTCTAACGGAAAAAATGTATCCCTGTGGCTATCCATTTAAAAATACAAACTTTGATCCCAGCACTTGGGAGGCAGAGACAGGAGGATTGCTGAGTTCGAGGCTTGCCTGGGCTACATAGTGAGCTCAGAGCTAGCCTGAACTACAAAGCGAGACCCTGTCTCAAAAAAAAAAAAAAAAAAAACTTTAAAGTGAAGATTAATTTGAAATTATGTAATCTAGATCTATGAAATGAGACCCATAAACAATAAAAAAGGACTTTTGATTATAATTACTTTTCCAGAAAACTTAATTCTGTTTGCATTAAAACTCATATGTACACACATTAGCAGGTGTGTGCACCCTGAGAATACATTAAAGAGTATGTTCTTCTAATTATAAATGCTGTATGGTTAAGTGTGTCCTCCTGTGGCATGTTATAGGTTAAACCTGGCACCAGGCATATTCCCAAACAGTCTAACCCTTCACGTTGGCATGTGGACTGCTTGGTGTACTCATATTCCTCACCTTGTTTTCAAAGCCCTTTGTATATTAGAACTATTATAAACCTTTAAATCTTAATAAACTTAATTTGTGTTTCAAATGCATGCTTTTATAGAAAAAAAGATATACATACACAGCACTTGTAGAAAAAGAGAAATTATAGATGCATTTAATGAACTATAATAAAGTTATCCAAGATCTAATCACCCAGAAATTATTATTGTTAATATTTTAGGACAGTTCCTTTTACCATTTTCCTTTATGTATATTTAATTCTTACATATAACATAATTAATTATTTGGGAGTCAGTTTCTGAAGTTATATCACATTGTAAAAACAGTTTAGTGTCTGATTTTTCTAACAATATATCATTAGATTTTTCCATTGCTTTATCCCGCAGTCATGACTTTTATATGTTATTCAATATTCTATCATATTCCTGTATCATAATTTATTTAATCCTCTCCATATTACTAGACTTTCATTTTAATATAATACTCATAAATAAAAGCATTATATTATATATCATAGATAATGTAATACTCATCCATGTGATATGAATGCATTCCTAGAAGTAAAGGAACATAACCATAGAAATAAGTTGTTTTTGAAAGTATGTAGCAATACCTTTTCCAGGGAACAGTAAGAGAAATTACAGTTGCTTCAACCACTGTAAGCAGTTTCATTAGAACAAAAAATTAATTTATTGATGAAAAATTCCACCTTATAAGTTCTTTTAATTTCCATTTTAGAAAAAAGAGTAAAGATGAATTCTACTTTTTTAATGGTAGAATTTTTGTTGGCTCAGTACCACTTGAGCTAAATCCCCAGGCTGATGGTAGAATTTTTATTAATGATTTATATGGTTCAGTGTGCCATATACATTACAAATATTTTTATTTTAAATATACTTAAACACAGCATGTATATTATTTATATATGAAATTCAGAGAAAACTAATACATAATAAATACCTATGATTCCAAAATAGCCTTAAAAAACAACAAATGGAGATAACCTTCAGTTCTTGTGTGTGTGTTCCTTCCCTATCACTTTCCTTCTTTCCGCAACGCAAGAGTAATCATTAACTTGAAATCTGTACAAACTGGTGCCTTGTTGTTTATAGCTTCAAATATCTGTATAATACATACTATTCAATTTTGCTTGCATTTGCATTTTGTATACATAAGATAATATTGTGTATATATTCAGTGTGTATACAGTGATACCTTGTTTGTCAGATGGCTGCGAACTCAAACTTTCCACTATTATAACAGCAAAGTTCAAAAAAAAATCCAGTGTTCATAACTTTACTGCAAATGTCAAATGGAAAACTTAACTTGAATAAACTTGTACTAGCTGAGAGTGAGTCACGTTTCATGCCTTGTGGCAGCCACAAAGAGGAGATGCTTCAATGTAAGTACTGCTCTCATGCGGTATACACAGTGCTTGTGTTAGTGCATGAAAATATTTGTCACTGTGATTTTTTTTTTTTTTTGAGACAGGGTTTCGCTTTGTAGTTCAGGCTGGCCCTGAGCTCACTATGTAGCCCAGGCAAGCCTGGAACCAGCAATCCTGCCTCTGCCTCCTGAGTGCTGGGATTACAGGCTTGAGCCACCACGCCCGGCACTGTGGTATGTGGTATTGATTGCTGGTGGGTGTGAGTCACCACACCCAGCATTGTATGTGGTTACTAGGGATGGAACTCTGGACCATTGTGCTTGTGAGGCAGGCGCCTGAACCGCTGAGCCAAATCTCTGGCCTTGTCACTGTGATTTTTTTTAAAGCTTTATTTGCATAAGGTAGCATAACTATGGCTGCAGAGAAAATTAGTGATACAAGTCACAAAGCTTAGAGGAAAACTGTGAGAACCATGACAGAGTTTAAGACATAAACCACTGAGAACTTTGTTAAAGTCCTAAATAAATGAGTTTATAAGTATAATTTTTGGGCCTCAAGGCCATTATTTGGGGTTTCCATTATTTCTCATGGGAAAAATATGTTCAGTTCTTAAACATTTTGGTGTTTGAACAAGAATGTGAAATGAATTGAGTTAGACAATGAAGGTATCACTGTATTCCAGATTCATCTATATTAACACATGAAGCCATAGTCATTCACTCCCATTCTTTTTTATTATGTGATTGTCAAATGCTTACATTATTTATATATCATCTTCAATAAAGATAAATCTTAGAAAAAGAGTGGGGGAAAGGAAAAACAGTTCTAGAGTTTTGAAAGTTGGTAAATTGTGGAAAAGTACCAATTCTGATGCCATGTCTGAGCTCTTATAAGTTGTCCAGGAGTCCTGGAGTTTTAGCTCAGCGGTTCTGACAGCTGCCTTGCAAGCGCAAGGTCCTGACTTCCATCTACGGTACCACATACCACAGTGCCGGGAGTGGTGGCTCACACCTGTAGTCCTAGCATTTGGGATGCAGAGGCAGGAGGATTACTGAATTCAAGACTAGCCTGGACTATTATTTAGTGAGCTCAGGTCCAGCCTGAACTACAAAGGGAAACCCTATTTCATCAAAAAAAAAAAAAAAAGGAAAAAGTGGTACAGGAGAATTTTTATCTTGTCCTCAGGGGTATGATGCGGAAAGACATTTTGTGTTTTTGATTCTCTGTCCTCCTTTTAGGCAAACAAGGAAGGAAGGCAGAGAGCACTTGCACACGTTCATTACCTGTTGCTCAGCAATCCTTCCTTCATCATTCATGTTTCCTCCTCTGTGTTCATTTTCTTATTGGCTCATATAAGATCTTTATACATTGTGAATAATAGCTATTTGTGAGACTTTGGGAATTATCTTACTCTATTTATGTTTGTCTTGATTATGAAATATTTGAATCCTGTGATTTTTGATGTATGGTTTGTACTTGGTTTAAGGACACATTCTCTATGAAAGGTTAGAAATATGTCTTTTGTATATTATGTTCTAAAAATGTTACAGTTTTTAACCATTATATTTAAGTCTTTAATCATTCTAGAATTTATTTTCATATGGCTTGAGGAAGGGATCTGGTAAAAAATTTCCATATAGATTGATAAGTATTCCAGTATAATTTACTGTATAAGCTCTTTTTAAAAAACTGGCCAATGATTTAATTTTGACATGTTTTTAGATAGATACACACATAGATTTAAATGCTATACTTTATTCCTACTATTTTCTCATCCTTTTTTCAATCCTATAGGGCCTAGCTGTTTAACCTTATGATCAGTCTTACTATCTGGTAGGCCAGATTGCGTGTTCTTGGCTTGAACAGTCTTATTCTACTGTAGCTATTTATAAATCAAATCACCTTGTTAAGTCTAAAGAGTACCCCAATGAGGAAATTTGTATTTCTTGATTTTTCAACTTAGGAAAAACTAACATTGTCTCCTTACCTGCTGCTATACTTCATATCTAGATATACCCCCAAAGCCTCATGTGCTCGTAGGTGGGGCTTTTCTGAGCTAGCTGGCTCTAGGGTGTATGATACTAAATTAGTCCACTGATCAGAATTAGCATAGTTCTGGCTTGCACCTTTCCAAAGGGTGGGACCCTGGATTGGATAAAAGAGAAAAACTGTTATGATTGCTGCTGCTGCTTACTGCCTTTTGCTTGCCATGCTCTGGTCTCTTTCCTCTCTGGGATGCCCCTCTGCCATGCTATCCTGCCCTGACTTGGAGCCAGCTGCCTATAGACTGACACTTCTACACACTGAGCTGAAATAACCCTTTTCTCCTTAATTTGGAAGTGTCAGGTACTTTTTCTTAGGCCTAAGAAAAGTACCTGAGACATTTCCCCTCTTTCCCAGTTATGCTTTCCTTGAGATCTTTTAACTAGTTTACTACTTTTAATGTATAGTCTTAAAATTTATTTTAGGTGGTTTATTTTATTGCTGGCATAAATCTTACTGTTATTTAATTTTTTTCATATTTATTGCTCATTTCTATTTATCTGAAAAATTTAAATTACTTTATTAGTTTTATTATGTAAGCTACAAATGTATTTATTAATTCTATTATGTAAGCTATGTTAGAGCTCTTTCATGAGCAGTTTGCTAGGTATAAATAATACCTTTAATTTTCATAATTGGTTTTAAATTTAATTTTTATTGTATAATTGTTTAAAATGTAGACAGATTCAAGTTGAAATATCAAAACAATAAAGACAAGTGAACTATTTGTATACATATAGATGACTTTCATTTTAGCCTTCTATTTTAAAAATTCTTAGATATATTTTAGTTTCCTATGAGTGAGTATTCGAGTTTTATTTTCTATTATAGTTGTTTTAATTAGTTGACCTCTGAGAATTAAGTGTCATATACTGGTACAAAATCTCAATGTGGAGTGTAATTGTGGTATGTATATATAATGTACCAATAAAATGTACCAATAAAAAAAATTAGTTGACCTCTGTTACACCTTTAATAATTTTTGCAAGTGTATCTTTGATGACTTTCCTAGATCAAAGATATGCATGGATATGTCTGTCTGATATGACCAAATTTCTTTCCACAGGGCTTCTATTACTTTGCAACCTCACCAGGAGCTCATGAGAAGGCCTTTCTCCCCCTTCAGTGTCCTCAACAGAGTATTTTGCCCAGTGTTTAGGTATTACTAATCTTATACACAAAACATAGTATATTAAAGTAGCTGTATTTTGCATTTCTTTCAGCCTGAATAATGGTGTAATACTTTTCCTTTGTTTATAGAATTCTATAGTTTCTTGAAAATATTCCTAGGCATACCTTTCTTTTTGTTCATTTTTTTTGTGTCTCACTGAGATTTCCGAATTTGAGAGTTGTTTTTCAGCAAGTCTGGAATATTTTTAACCAGTCTATCTTTAAATGTTTCCTTGGACTTTGTTGCTTTATTCATATGGGTTGAGCTCTCTTTCATGCTTTTTATCCCTTTGACTCCATAGTGCATTCTAGTGATCTCTTCTGGTATACTTTTTCACTTATTAGCAGAATCTAATGTGACATACTTTTTTTTTTTTTTTTGAGGCAGGGTCTTGCTTTGTAGTTCAGGCTAGCGCTGAGCTCACTATGTAGCCCAGGCAAGCCTGAAATTCAGCAATCCTCCTGTCTCTGCCTCCCGAGTGCTGGGATTACAGGTGTGAGCCACCACGCCCAGCTTTTTTTTTTTTTTTTTTTTTTTGAGACAGGGTCTCACTTTGTAGTTCAGGCTGGCCTTGAGCTCACTATGTAGCCCAGGCAAGCCTCAAACTCAGAAGTCCTCATGCTTCTGCTTCCTGAGTGCTGGGATTACAGGCGTGAGCCACCATGCTCGTACTGTGGTATGTGGTGCTGATTGCTGGTAGGTGTGAGTCACTATGCCCTGCATTGTTAGATGTAGTTGCTGGGGAACCAAGGACCTTGTGCTTGCTGGGCAGGTGCCGGAACCACTGAGCTAAATCTCTGGCCCATGACATACAATTTTTGATGTTGAGTTTCTAATTTTACTAATTATATTATATCTAAATATTCTACTTGTTTCTTCTATTTTCCTGGTTATATTTGATGATCCTATAGAAGCCAGAAGAAAGGGTGTCTCATTTCTATCCATCATAAAGGGTCACAGCTGAAACCACTATAACCAAGGCAGATTTGCAAGAGAAAAATAGAACAAATGTAGTCATTGATTATAGATTCATATGTCAGAGAAGGCTTTGAAAGCAAAGCCCAAAGGCTCAGGGTGAGCTACCCATTTTTATGTTAAAGTGTGATAAAGCAAGGGCTTCTATACAAAAATGTAGCTGAACAAAACGTATCTGCCTTAGTGGAAATAGGTTGAGTGGGGAAGCTCAGAAAGGATTATCTGTCTCTCTCTCTGAGAGAGATTATTCTTAATCTCTGTGCAACATTCCTCCCTTCTCCATAGGGCCCAGGACTATCTGTGGGACTGGAGCATTATGGCCTGGAATCAAACAAGTTAAATTAGAGAATTTACTTTTTAAAAAAATATATTTTTTGGTACATTTTACATACACATTGTGATCACAATCGACATTGAGAATTTGTACCAGTACATGACACAACTTAATTCTCATTTTTCCCATTCCCCTGTCCCCCCACCTTCCTAGCCCCCCTCCAAATACATATGCTTTGTTTCCTTGTTTTAATCATCAATTTGTTCTAGAAAAAATTAGGGAATTTTTAAATGGACAACTGTGGTATACCGTGGCAGTACTAGAGAGCAAAGTAAAGTAAGATTTTTAAGTTTTGAGAATGGATATGGGAAGAGGAAGTTCTGGTTTCCATGGCCTATTTTAGGTGAGAAAGAAGGGTAAGAAAGAGGTAAGCAGGAGAAAGTCCGAGAGAAACTTACTTTCAGTGATTGTTTCTGAAAGCTTCACATTGGGGTATCATTTCCTGACCCCTAAAACTCTTGCAATCCTTAACTATACTCCCATAAAGTTTTTAATTTCTTTAATTTTATTACTTTTGTATCTGCTTTCGATTGTTCCAATTCCTACTGCCTTTGTTAATCTGTTTTTTACAGGATGTTTTTCTTCTCTGTTTATGATTTTGGTATACAATGGCTCTTGGGACTTTATGTATAGAATTTTTTGAAAACTATATTTAGAGTGTTGCATTAGCCCTAGAAATGATTATACTTGCTTTGTCAGGTGACTTGGAATAAAATTTGGGTTTGGATTTTTCAAGCCAAACGTGTAAAACCTGGTGTCAATTATAAGCTTCTATTTAGGCATTTTAGAGGACCTGAGTTCTTTTCACGTCTCTTATCCTGAGCTCATGATGGAATTGGCAAGCCTGCAGTTTGTTTTCCGGAGTTTATTTATTGGGGGTGTAATTTTTTTAGAGGGAACAAGACTTATAAGGGGTTTAATCCAGACGTCTTCTTTATTTAGGCTTCAGACTTTGCTCTTTTCTCCTATGCTAGTATACCCTTTAAAACCCAGACCCCAATCTATCTGGGTTGGAGAAATCCTTTAGCATCCCTAGAACCCACTTCTTGAGGATTTATTCTTAATGTTTATTCTAGTTGTCTTGACCTTTCTTTCAAAGAATCATTTAAGATTATGTATATATCTTTTATTGAAGAATACTACACATACCCAAGCTCACAGGCTGTTAGTGCACAGCTTGGTACATGCTTACGAACTAACAACCCTTGTGAACACCAGACTGAGACCAGGCCACTGGCAGCTCTTCAGAGTCCCCCTCCATCCCTCCTTCCAGGCTTCCCGGCCCATGACAGTGTGGCGGGCTTGGCTGTAGCCACTCCCAACACTGACCTCACAGGCACCGTGGTGAGTGAGAAAAGCCGCACAGAAAGGAGTGTGGGCTACATCATTGCACCTCCATAAGGCTCACAAACAGACATGCTGTGTGAGTCACTTCCTATGCTCTGGTGATTACTTTGGTAACCTGACTTTGAAGGAAAATTTCCTAGATTAGACACCTGGTCTTATATTTCAAGATACAAAAGTTTTAAATTTTGCATGGCAAAATGTACTTATTTTTATCTTTTATTACTTCTACTGTTTTGGGGGTATTTATTTATTTCTTTTTGCCATATACTGTTTTCTTTTAGAAAATTTCAGGTAGTTGTGTGTCTATTGTGTCTTCTTGGTTTACTATAAAAGTTTTCTGAAGTTCTGAAGTTTTTTTTTTTAGAATACTACCACTACTCATTTGTACTATTTACTGTGCATTTATTATGAATGGACTTTCATTTTTCATTATGTTCTCTGAACATGCTGTTGCTAGTATATAGGGCAATTATTGATTTTTAAATATACTTCTTTCATTTCCAGCTGCCCAGTTGAATTATTTTATGTTGGTTCTAATAGTTTTAATTTGATTTTCTTGTATTTTCTAAGTAAACACAAATAAAAATAATGACAACGTTATCTACTCTTTTCTGGTGACATGTCCCCTTGTATCTCATATCCAATTACATTGACTAGACTGATAAAAAACAATCATTCCACTAGTAGAGGTCTTTCTTCCTTTTTAATGAGAATATAAATAGTACTGCTATAATTTCCTAGACATGAATCTATATTTAACTAGTTACCAACTTCTTTCCGGCAGTCTTTATATATAACGACTTTCCCATATTTGTATGTTGAATCGTGGCCAGATGGGAAAACATTTTTCTTTTTTTAGAGGGATAAATGATTGGCATATTTTATGAGCTATATATATCTATAAATGTGTTTCTATTGTTTTACATAAAAACATACCAAAGGATCAAAATCTCAAACTAGTATAATAACCTTGAGGATTCATATTTTCTTTCAAAATTATATTATTTTGCTATTTTTTTCTAGAATGTAGATTTGGAGAAGCATGCCTAATTTTAGATACCTTGGACGTGATGAGCAACCTTTCCACATTTAGTCATTTTAGGATTGGCAGGATATTGCCAAGGTTTGAATATCCTTCTGAAAGGCATTGAAAATTTAACTAACACTAGGCTAGAAGTGGGAAGCAGGGTCTTTAAGAGGTGATTAATTCTTCAGTGCCTCACTGAGTGCCTTAATTGTGTGCCTGGTTTAGTTATGAGTGGGTTTTATTACTAAAGTTGTCTTTTTTCATATACATGTTCTTTTGTTTCTGTCTTGTCTCTCTGCACATTCCTTCACCATGTGATTCCCCCTCCAAATATTGCTGTAGCTGGGAAGCCTTCACCAGAAGCAGCTTTTCAATCTTCTACTTCCCAGCCTCTAGAATTCTGAGGAATACATTTCTTTCCTTTATGAAATTGTCTATGATATGCTGTAATCACATTAGACAATGGAGTAAGACAGATATTTCCTCACCTTTTCCTAATTTCATTCTTTTTTATTTTTGTTATGTCTCTAAATTGGAGCAGTAGATTTTGTCTGGATTATAGTAAATTCTTTCAATATCTCTGCCAACATGTTTATTTGACTAAAATGATTTTAATTATATCTGACTTTCTTGTCTGTTCTAATTGTTACGTAAACCTCAGAAACATCTGTAAGTGTAAGCTATAATTTTGATTCTGTCCAACTTTATTTTTCATTTTTTTCTATTGTATTTTCACTCCCTATTTTCTTTTTCCTTTTCTTCTTCAAATCTAGAGAGGTTCTGAAACTTATTGAATATCACTAATTCAGTTTCGGTAGGTTGATTGATCTACAAACTGTCAATGTGAATATAAATACTGTAAGACCCACAAAAATTTGCTGCATAATGATGCTAACTCTTGTGTAATGATTTGAGTCTATCTTCTGTACAGCTGAATTCTTAAGCAGAACAAAATAAAGTTTGTGTCTTCTTGGGAGGACTAAGCCAGAACTGGAAAGGCAGATCCAAAAAGAAAAAAAAAAAAAACCCACAAACCTGTTTTTTAGGGTTGTGCGAGTTCAGATTCACTAAACCAGGCAAACAAAACAAATTTTTGCGACCTAGAAGACACTGGTGTTTCTGTACTGGAAAATGTATGGTAACTACAGGGCCTGTAATTGTTCCTCAACACTGAAGTGGAATCCAATGAATACCATCACTGTCTAGCATCATGCAATAGCTACGTAGAGCATAAATTTAGTTGGTGTAGTTTGACCTCTTAGCAACTGCATTGTACGTGATTAAATTTGGAAGATTCTACTGTATTACTTACTACTCAGCTTTAGCTTCATTGAAATCCCTTTTTTGCTCACTCTTCCTCATCTTCATCAAGATCTGTTCCCAATGCCTAAAAGCCATGTCTTTTTGCTTTTCATAATTTTCTTAAGACTTTGGACTGGAAGAGTCCATACATGTCATCACAGCTAATATATTGAAGGCATAGGGCTCTTTGTTGCTGTGTTTCCCTACCACTTACCCAACCCATGTTCTTTGAGGTCTGTTTCTCCGGGACACATTAAATCATCATTAACTCTCCTCCACAGCTCTCACTGTACTACTTCTAGAAGTAGCTGAAAAAATATAGAAGTATGGTTGTCACTGGATAGGAAAGAGGTCTCAATAAAAGGCAGGAGACAGATATAGTCTATACACACACACACACACATACACATACTTTCTGTTGATATCCTTTGATCAAATTAAAGTGCTTATCCAGAAATCATGATAGTTTCATAAAGGTAATTGCCAGAATATTCTACGTTTAAATTTTAGCTCTGTGCACAAGAACCTATGTTGTCAGCACTGCTAGATAAAAGGAGTTTTCCTTTTGGAAATCTGATAGAAGAGCAGTTGCTTTTGTATTTTGTATTTCCTCTCTGCATAGAAGTTAGTGCAATCTCAACCCACAGTGTGGAAGTTAGTGCAGTCTCAACCCACAGCCTTTCTCCAGGATCTCTAGAATGTTTCTGCTTTCTTTGTGAAGCTTAGTTTCTCTCCTCTCACCAGGCTTCCCACGAAGTGTGATTACTCTTTGATCTAACATTTGCATATGGGTCTGTACCATAAATTTTGTGGACATTCTCTCAAGTCCACTTGCTAAAGTATAACATATACTTTAAAAAGACACCAGTGGGTCATGGTCAACATTCACCAATAGCCTAGTCTGTGCCAAGTGCTGGTTAAGCCTTCACTACTCTAATTTTCACATCTACATTAATATTAGGAAGCAGAGTTAGAGAAGACATAGCTTCAGCAAGATTATACAACTTGTAGGTAGCATAAGCAAGCCTCAAATATAGGTCTGGCTGACATGAAAGTCTGTGGTCTCATTTGTGTCCTGAATCATTCTAAGAACCTTTTTTGGCCTTGTTTGATCTTTAAGACTGGGGCTAATTTGCAGGAGGAAATGTCTAGTTTCAATGCTAGGATAAATTGCTTAAAATTGTATAGGTGGGATGACATTCCTAAGCCTCATTTGTAATTATATTGGTTGATTCAAAGTAAAATATGAACTTTCATGTTCAAAGAAAATAAAATACCTTTTTATGAACATGCTATATCTACCTGTATAGTAAGATATTTTCTTCAATTACCGTAAATTATATAACTTTTCCCTTCTTTTCTAGATGCCAAAAAACTCATTTTTTAAAAATTTGAGACACTATAGTGGAAAATAACAAGGAATTTGATCCAGGATTGTTGCTGCTATCTGAATATTTGTGATGCTCCAAAATTCATAAACTCAAATCCGTTCTCTCTAAGTGATGGTGTTAGGTGGGAGCAGGAAGAGTTGAATAGGTAGTGAGGCTGGATCCTTCATGAATAAGATGTGCAACTTTATAAAAGAGAAACAACAGAGATTCCTTGTCCTTTCCACCATGTTAGGAAACAGCAGGGTACCATCCATGAACTAGGAAGAAGCTCCTAGCACCAAATTTACCTTGATCTTGGAGTTTCTAGCCTCTAGAACTGTGGGGAATAAATAACTACTGTTTAATTGTTACCCATTTATGATATTCTGTCATATAAGCTTAAATGGACTAGGATCATTATTAATATGACATGCTGTTCAATCATACAGTCTCATATATTTTCCAGAGTCTGGAATTATAGAGGAGTTCAAACTGACTCAAACCATTCTTGCTCACTAGTAACAGATGATGTACTTGTCAATCTTTAATATTAGAATAGAGTAGGACAGTTAAAAAGTAGAGTTTCATGTGATACTCTTTTTAAATAATGTTAAGCTAACTTTATATCATAAAATGAGCTTATATATTTTCAAAATCTTGCAATCATATATTGTTACTTGTGTTTTTTTTTAAATTTTAAAGGACACTATCAAATCTCTAACATATTTAATTTATTAAACCTAGTGGCAGTTTAGAGGAATCCTGGGGCAGCTGCATAGATGTGGAGTAGGTTCTCCAGGCTATATTAGATATGATGGTTGCAGCAGACCTGGGTAGGGGCAGACAGAGATGAATAGAAACACAAAGCCAAAGACCCGTGCAAGAGAAGTCTCAGTATACTTCTATGAAAAGCCCCAAGCCTCATACTTGGCCTCTCTGACATCCTGCTAACACACATCAGATAGACTTCCCCTTCCTTGGGAGTAAGGATGTTAGTCATGGAATGGCATGAGGTTGGGGTAGATTGGTGAGACACATCAGAGCTCCCTTTTGTTTTATTCTGGCTTCAATGGACTAGACAAAGTCAACCCACACTGGTGAGGGTGGATTTTCCTTCCTCAGTTCACTGATTAAAGTGCTAACTTCTTCTGGAATAGTTCTCACAAAAACACCCAGAAATAATGTTTTACTAGTTACTTGAACCTGTTAGCAGATAAAATTCAACATCACAAATTTGCCCCTTGTCAACTTGGCACATATATGCATCTCCTTAAACCACACTCAGTCTTCAAATAAGGGTAATACAAGACTACAGTCTTGCCCAACTTAATGCAACTATCTTCTGTGTAAGAGTACACATCCAGGGCCCCTGACTTCCTTCCTTTGGGAGTTGTCTGGTTTCATGTG
>PVIC010039828.1:0-16936 GCA_004025085.1 Thryonomys swinderianus | reverse complement strand
CTTTGGAGTTCAGGCTGGCCCTGAGCTCACTGTGTAGCCCAGGCTAGTCTTCTTGAACTCAGCAATCCTCCTGCCTCTGCCTCCCTAGTGCTGGGATGACAGGGGTGAGCCACCACACCCAACAATGTGGTTTGGTACTGATTGCTGGTGAGTGTGAGTCACCTCACCCGGTATTGTTGTATGTGGTTACTGGGGATCAAACCAGGGACCTTGAGCTTGCTAGGCACTGAGCATCTGCTGGCTAAATCCCCTCTGACTCTAAACTCCATGTTAAGGTTCTCAGTTCTGACAGCCCTAGTCCCTTCTCTTTCAACATCCTGACCGGGAGGTGACAACTACTTTCTAAACTACTAACTCTGAAAGAACACGTGTTCTCAGGCGCCTTTTCAGTTTTCCAAGGCCTTGTCAACAAATTCCTTACATTAAGCTGTCACTATTGAAGTCATACTGTGCTGTGTATTTCCCTGGCTGATATTTGACTTCTGTTTACAAAATAATAGCTGTTTTGTTCACTACCTCCCTGCCAAAGCATTTGTTTTTGTGCTTTGGTAGCACCTTGTAGAGGGCTCCTTTAAAATATTTATCACAATGTATTACAGTATAATCGTTTTATATGCCAGCCATGCTGGCCTCCCATCTCTAATTCCAGTACTCAGGAAACTGGGCAGGAGGATCACTGCAAGTTCAAGACAAGCTTGGGATACACAATGAGTTTCAAGGCTGGCCTGGACTTCAAAAATAAAAATAAAAATAAATAAATAAAATTTTTAAAATCCTCTTCTTAGATGAGTGTCCCACTAAGATATTCCAGAAGTAGAATTTACATTTTATTTACCTCTATAGCACTCATGATGATAACACTGACAGTGAGTACAACATTCAACAAGTGATCCTTGAGTTAACAAATGAATAAACAAATTAATGAATATGTGGCAATGAATAAGGGAAAGCAGTAAAGCACCATTATATATATTTACTCTGTGGTAGTCCTGTATTTTATCCTGTTAAAGTTTAGAATGGCACCTCTTTACCTGCAGGCAAAATCTCAAGGCCCCTTCAGTCTGGCCCCTGACTCTCTCCTTGGCTCAGCCTCCTCCTCACCCCAACATCCCAGCCACCCTGAAGGGTTCACTTCTCCTACACATGCTCTAGGCCTTTGCCTTCACTGTCCTATCTTCTTGAAATGCTGATGAACGTCTACTTTTTCTATTACATGGCAAGCTGTTTGAAGTACTCTTTTATTTCCATTGCCCAAGAGAGTCCAAGAATTCAGTAGATTTAACATGCACAATTCTTAGCTGGGCGTGGTGGCTCATGCTTGTAATCCCAGCACTTGGGAGGCAGAGACAGGAGGATTGCTGAGTTCGAGGCTTGCCTGGGCTACATAGTGAGCTCAGGGCCAGCCTGAACTAAAACAAGAGCCTGTCTCAAAAAAAAATGCACAATTCTTAAAAAAAGTGTTTGTATGATGATGCAGTTCCCATAATCATCTTTTTTATTGTTGAAATTTTTAAATTTTTTCTGGGTACCCGGGATTGAACTCAGGACCTTATGCATGTGAGACAGGCACAGCACTACTGAATTAAATCTCTGGTACCATAATTACCATTTTTTTATCTTTGCATAATATTTTATGCATGTTATATGTCATGATTTATTTAATTATGACTTTATTATTGGATTAAGATAGTTTTCAATCTTCATTAGTAAAATTCATGCTTTAGAGCACCTTTCTGCCAATAGCTTGTTTTCTTATAGAGTTATTTTTCTCTTCAGTGAAGAATACAGTATGAGTTGGTTAAAAAACAATAGAAAAGAAGAGAAAAGAATTCTCATCCTTCCCAGTTTATGGTCATAATAGAAAGTCTAAATCCAAAGGCACACTTATGGGGTCATCATGTGTTTGGAAAGCCAGTTACATCATTTGACTAACAATAATTTGAAATATTTCCCTAATGATTTGATCCAATGGACTTGGGGCTGGAGCTTTTGTTGTGTTTAGTTTATCTTTGAATATAAGAGGGGAAATACAAATAGGTAGCATTTAGCCTTTGGGGATGGGGTGATGGGGGCTTGGGGGACAGATACTGTGAGGAATAGAAATGAAAATCAACGTGAAATACATCATTGAATCATACTGAAGTTGTTGTACTCTCTTCCTTTGGAAACTTCTAGAAAATAAAGGAATAATTTAATATATGAAACAAATGTTTATGAAAATCTAAATACATGTCACCGTATTGCACCTTGTTTTCATTTTGTAATTTGATATATGTCTTCTACTACATCAAACATTATATGGACATCATCCTTTCCTAAGGTATTTTATGACTATTATCATTTCAAATAGGTTTAGAATTTTCAAGATGAAGAAGGAAAAGAGATAGAGAAGCAATAAAGAGGAGAGCAAGTGATGTGAGCCTTGAATCAAGCTGATGCTAAACAGGCAAAAGCCTTTTTGAATATGTGTCCTCACCCATAAATTGAGCAGAAGACCCCCAAAGCCTTCTCAAACTCTGAATTTCTATGATTCTAAGTGTTTTACATATATCAGAAACTACAACTAAGTTCAAATTAGGCTTTTTATCTTTTGGTGGTACTGCACATTGAACCCAGTTCTACATCCATAGTCTCTTTTATTTTTTAGTTTATTTTGTGGCAGGGTCTTACCAAGTCGCCCAAATTGTCCCCTTAGTGTTGTGAACCTGTTGCCTCAGCCTTTCAAAGGGCTGGGATTCCAGCATGCTCTGCTATACCCAACTTCAAATTAGCTTTTGGCTTTGCTGAGTCTCACAACCAAAGAGCACAGCCAAACTTGCTTTCAGGTGTAAGTCATCCTGCATTCCTTTTTCCAGATGGAAAAAACAAGTAACTGAAAGGATTTAACAGCTATGACACCTCAAAAAAATCTTGTTCTACTTCATTCACCATGAGCTGTATGTTCTCTTTCCTCCAAGTTTATGTGGAATGTGACGTAAACTTATTTTATACCGTGTTGACACAGTCCTAAAATAAATTTCTCACATCCTGCAAAAGATAACTTTGCCCAAGTTAGCAGATGCACAGAACCTCTTCAGGACAGGGAAATGAATGACTCCCTCTCCTTGCAACTTATCAAGAGTTTTAAATCTTATATTGTTATTGTGTAACCTAGAGTTAAAGAATATTTAGCTCCACGTGGAGAAGTCACCCTGGGCCATGCCACATGCTTTGGACTCAGTTTGCAGATAATAAAAGGACCACTGTCTGGGCGTTCAGGTTTGCCCACAATTTATCAGAAGAAAAGGCATTCATACAGCTCCGTGTTTCATTTTCTTTCAGCCAGCCAGTTCCTCCAATTTCCTCTCTAAAAGAACATGCAGCTGTTTATAAAATGCCTCTATTTAGAAGTTCTCCTTAGGAGGCAAAAGGAAATCTCGAGCTTCTATCTTGTTTTGGCATTCTGCAGCTTTGCTTTCAGACAACGTTTTGTGAGTAATGGTGAGAATAAATAATATATTACTGTTTCAAAGGGAAAGAGAAGAAGCAGAGCTGATGCTGCCACCCCGACAGGAGGGAGCGGAGTCCTCAGCAGGGACCTCTGCTGAGGAACGGTGGTATTCAAAGGCCACCAGCCTCCTTTCTGCCAGCTCACTGGCTGGAAGCCAGGACTGCCAGGGTCCACTCTAACTGGGAGGAATTGTTTTGAAGGGGAGATAGAGGTCACTCATCAGGGCCGCCCATATTTGGCCATCTCAGCACTTTAGAAGTGATGTTAGACATCCAAAGCGATGAAAATCAAACAGAAATGTTTAGTAAGGGCAGCTGTTTGCTACGAGGAAAACAGATTTTCCCTGTACTTGTCTTCTTTGGATGAATTCAAGTGGAGAATGGTTAACAATATCCAACTGATATTATAAACAATCCAGTAAGTCACGACACAATACAGCGTATTTTTAATATAATGTAGAATTTGCCATTTAATTAGAATGGTGCTTAAAATGAGCACAATGTTCTTTTATCATATAGCATTAGGTTACTGAAGGGCACTGTTCATTTCTTCGTACTCAGGTTCAATCAATAACACACTCAACAGTCAACAAATTTTTATGGAACCCTACTCTGTGCTAGTCTAATTCTGGTCCAGAATCCTAATTCTGGCCCCACTTGCTGTATTATTTCCATAATGCTAAAGTTAAAACTAAAATTTTATACTTTCAGGTCACTTCCTGAATCAACAATATATTGTTCGGTGCCAACAGAGAAAAAACTGCCCCCCTGATGTCAACTACTGTTCCAACAAAAGCTTCTTTGCTCTGGCCACACAGTCCTGAAGAAGAGAGAAAAGCTCCCTGAAGCTTGTAGGATGACACGCAGCTGTCATCCTCCCAGGTGAAGCAAATGATAATCAGGTAACTCAATAGTAGAACAAACTAATGCTATATAACTGTAGGTGTCATGAAGGAACTGGAACAGGATGTTGCAATAGAGACTGACTGGTGAGGTGAGGGATAACTATTTTAGAGGGAAGAACCACGGAAGAGGTAACATTGCAGCTTAGACCTGAATAAAGAGAAAGGTCCCAGGTAAGGAAAGTTTGGGGGAGAATAGAGGGAACCACAAGAGAAACCCCAAGGGGGTAAGTTTAGTTTGTTTAAGAAGTAGGAAGATGGACAATGTAAGGGCAGAACTGAAAGTTATAAGAAAGGGAGGAAGGAACTCGAAGAAGTGGGTGGCTACATATAGGAGTCCTATAGACTATGACAAATAAAACTGGTCAATACTGAATGATTTAAAATAAGAGGTTAATATTACTTATGCTTTACATTTGTCATTCTGGGTACTTCAGAAGATACAGATGGAAGCAAGACAAGTTTAGAGTAGCTAAGGTGAAAGATGATGGTTTAACATTGGTACCAATGTGATGTAAAATTGGCATATTAGTAACATTTTAGAAGCAGGGCCCCCAAAATAGGAAACCAGGAATACGTTCAGTTTTTGAATAACAGAGTACATAGTGGTGCCATTTATTGAGATGTAGAATTGAATAGAAGTGAAGGAATGGAATAGGTTCAAGATGAAGGCAGGAATCAAGAATGTTTCTTAGAGCTGGGGTTTGCTTGCAGATACCTATGATCCCAACACTCTGAGAGGGTAAGGCAATAGCATTACACATTCAAGCTCAGTCTAGGAAACTCAGTGATACCCTGGATCAAATAAAAACATAACAAAAGAGGGTCAGAGATTTAGCTCAGTGTAGGGTTCCAGCATCTGCCTAGCAAGCGCAAGGTCCTGAGTTTGTTCCCTGGTACCACATACAATAAAACCGGGCATGGTGACTCACCCCCATCAGCAATCATCAGTACCACATACCACAATGCCTGGTATGGTGGCTCATGTTTGTAATCCCAGCACTCAGGGGGTGGAGGCAAGAGGATTGCTGAGTTTGAGGCTTGCCTGGGCTGTATAGTGAACTCAGAGTCAGCCTGAACTACAAAGTGAGACCCTGTCTCAAAAACAAAAAACAAAAAACAAAAACAAGGGCTGGGTATATAGTACAAAGGTCCTGGGTTTAATCCCCAGTGCAAGAAAGGAGAAAGAATATGAGGAGGAGGAAGAGAAGAATGAAAAAGTGGAGTATGTTTCTGTGCAGCTCCATTATATGCACAACTTCTATTGGACACTGAGCAGGAGAAATAAAAGTGAGTGTGATTGCTTTGTAAGAGACATGTGAAGTCATACCTTCATAACTTCATAAGCATTAGAGCAGTGCAGAAGGAAGAAAACATGGCATAAATGTGCTGAAAGATACAGTGTGCTGGTGTGTTTTCTGCCATGGAGGAAACAAAGATGAAAACCATTTTATCTGAGTTAGCAAATATTATGATAAAGTAAACAATGGGTTTTCTTCCATGAGGGTGTTCATAACAAGTGGCTGTCCCCGCATCACTGATGACCTAGCAAGCAGTTCTTTAGGGATTATAAAGTGCCTCTGCATGGGGGTGTCTGCATTCTGGAACAAGTTCAGGAAAATCTACATCACTTCTATTATCTCTGGCACTTTGAGAATCCTGTTCGGTGATTCTGAGTCACTTCCCTATGGCTTCTAGAAGTTGAAGATGGGGTAGGGATGTTCCGCATGTGTGTAAGAATCTCTGGGTTAATTCTACAGACGTGTTGGTCTAAGCCATTCAGTTCTTAGTAGGTAAACCCTGAGGAGCTTTTGTCATGGGTGGCTATCACAGTAATGTCACACGTGAGCTATGCAAAAACCCACTAGGACTCTGTCCAGTGACCTGAGAGGTACCCATGGATTTTGGGTTCATCTGTGTTCAAATCCCAGCTCTGTCACATTTTGTCTGTATGTCTTGAGATAAGGTATCCATGTTTCCCAAATCCCAGTTTCATCATCTACAGGATGATGACAATCATTCAGTCTAGTTGTGAGATTTAATGGATACTATGTGCTAAATGACTGACTCAATACCTGAATGAGTAGAGGCACTTATAAAAGTTTTACCTCTTCTCTTTCTTTTTATCTCAGTAGTTTGTATTCAAATATGTCATTAAAGCTCTCAGATAATCCTAGTTCTGTCCTCATTACTACTTTACTTTTAGATTATAGAAATTAAAATTAAAATTTTGCAGTTATAGGTCATGTCTTGAGTCTTTGATCCTTTTTGCGTGCTGGCAGAGAGAAACTTGCCCAGATAATTTCAACTGTTATTTCAATATGAGAAATACTCTGTTAGAGAGGAGCTTTCTTTCTGGGCCTAAATGATTTCTTCAACATTTCTGTGGTGTAAGACATCTCAGTCCTTAAATTCTAGAATGCTCATTAAAAACAGAGAAATTTCCTACCAACTACATGCCATACTTCCCTACTGCACATGATACTGTAATTTGTCATAGAAACATTGTCATTTGAAACATAATATATTAATTCAACCAGACATATCAAAACTCTGCTACATGCCGAACGTAGTATAGTCACTGGAGTGACCGTAAGTCAGAGGGACACAATTCCTGATCTGACTCTTACATGTGCCACAGTTAACTAATTCTCACCACTAGCAAGGAAAGAAGGTATTTTTCCTTGTGTGCTACATTCCCAAGAGTTTTTGAGACAAAAATGTAGCTTGTTTAAGATTCCTGGAATGGCTTAGAAATATGAACTAAACATTATTGTCATCTTTTCCCAAAAAGATTTCTCTTTCATCAAGAAATAGGGCCAGTTTACTGTGCGTATACATGTTTTCAATTACAAAAATAATGCTTCATTGAAAATATTTGATTTCATTACCTACACATCCAGACTTTTTTACACGGTCTCCAAATATCTCTATGTGCACATAGCATTGTGTTTTTACAATGATAATACAATAATAATAATAAATACTATATATACATCCTGGCCTGTGACTTCATTTTTCACACAGCAATATACATTGGATGTGTTACCATTTTTCTATATTAATTTACCTATTTTACCAATGGTTTTCACAGTCACCATGAAATAAATAAATAATTTTTTAAAAAACCCCACACTTCTATTGATAGAACTTGAGGTTGTTTCCAATTTACTGCTACAACAGTCATCTAGTAAATTTCTTTGTACATATATGTACTTTCACATTTGTGTGAGCATCTCTAGGTCAGAATGCTGCAAGTGAAACTGCTAGGTTCAAGACACTGGTAACTTTGATAATGTGAAGCTGACTTGACACCCAACTATCAGCACAATGTGAGAATGCTCATTTCTTTCATCTTCTCTAACACTGAATACTGTGTTATCGTTTTCAATGTTTGTCAATCTGACATGAAAAAAGGGGCTTTCATTTCAATTTGTAGGCTTCTGGTTTCTACTCTGATATGTGTTAAAACAAAATTGTGGAAGGTTATTGTTTTGGCCGGAATGGTTGCACCAGGTCACTACCAACAGCCAAAATGAAGTTACTCGTGTTAAATGCCACATAATCAAACTGAACTGTAATAGGTAGATCCTAAATAGACCCGTTTTTCCTGAAAATGGAGATTCCAGTGTACCTGAGTCAGCATAATAAGGAAGTCTCCTGTGACCATTACAAAAGAAGTAATGTGCAGTTCACTAATTGCTTTTCTTTTTCCTATTCCTATCATTCTGTTGCCCTGTCCTCAGTATTCTATCATTACCCAAGGTCTCATTGTATTTCATAAAACAGAAACTGTTCCGATTAATGAACTGCAAATTAAAAAAATCATTTAGATGGATAACTAAATTTGTTGTAATTTGTCCTTTAACAAATTGTAAAAAGCTTTTGATACATGTAAGAATCACCATTCCCATCATTATAATGAGTTGGGCAAACTAAAACTCAGTTCTTGGATTTATTGGAGAACTGAAGATTCCAAATGAGCTGCACCCAGAAATCTGGAGACAGATCCATGTACAGGTACAGCAGACACTGCTGAAGTAATAACTGGGGCCATTTATTTCCCTAGTAATTGTGATGAATTGCTGAGAGTTGAGCATGAACTAATATGACAATGAGCAACACCTGGGGTCCCAATCATAAGGAGACCCTCCCACAGTTTTGAAGTCTTTCCCCCCTCCCAAGAACCTCACCAAGGTTTCAGGGTGAGGATCCCTTTGTGGCCCTGACAGGAAGATGGGAGCAACAATAGTGTAACTCTAACCTTTTTTCTTCATAGTAAAACTGCCCTCCAGGCTTAAAGACTTCACTACAGGCCAATACTGAAACATTATCTTTCCTGGGAGAGGCAATTTTCCCCGTACTTCATTCTTTGATTTTCCTGTCTCACCTAAAACAAAAGCACAGTCAGCAAAGGGCTAGGAATGGAGTATAGTGGTGGTGATGGCGTTGGTGGTTATGGTGGTGGTGGTAGTAGGGTATAGGATCTGTACTCATGAAGATAGGATAGAAACTCTTGTGGAGGCCATACCTCTGAGACACAGGACTGGTAAAAACTAAGAGTTAGAGAGAAGATTATAGAACACTTTCTCTTCCCTACCGTTTACCACTACATCAGCAAACTTTCAGTAGATTACAGGAGAAAAACTACAAAACCCAAACTCTCTCAGTAGCATTACCAAGGGAGCTACAAACCAAGAGAGGAGATAAAGACATGAACACTAGTGTAATTTCAGTCTTACAGAACTCATAATTACAGCAAACATTAAGCAAAACCAAATTCTAAAATGCATGTACATAAATACACCAAAAGCTTGTTCACCTCAGTACTTAATACAAAGACACTATGTCTAGCTTTCTGTAGAAAATTACAAGGCATACTATAAGACAAGGGAAAGGAAAAAAACAATCTGAAGGAATAAAATAATCATGCAAAGCAGATTAAGATATGATACAAATGGGCCGGAGATTAGCTCAGTGGTTCTGGCGCCTGCTTCGCAAGTGCTGGAGACTCACGCCCACCAGCAATCAATGCTACATACCATAGTGCAGGGCATGGTGGTTTACGCCTGTAATCCCAGCACTCCGGAGGCAGAGACAGGAGGATTGCTGAGTTTGAGGCTTGCCTAGGCTACATAGTGAGCTGAGGGCTAGCCTGAACTACAAAGCGAGACCCTGTCTCAAAAAAAAAAAAAAAGGTATGACACAAATATTTGAATGGTCAAAGAATTCTAAAACACATGATAAATATGTTAAAGGATCCAGTGGAAAAATACAGTGCATGCAACACCCCATGACTAATGTCAGCAGAGAGATGGAAACCATAAAAATAAATACTAGAAGTGAAAAACTAATGAAAATGAAGAATGTCTTCAACTGGTCATGCCTAAGGAAAGAGGCAATGAATTTCAAGATAGTTCAACAGAAACTTTCCAAATTGAAATGGAAAAAGAAAAATAAGATTTGAACAACCCAGAACATTAAAGAAGTATGGACAATATCAAAGGAGTTATATGTGTATAACTAGAATACTTGGAAGGGAAAAGAATAGAAAAATAAGGTCAACATTTTGAAATAAATATTATCGCAATATATATAGCAAATGAAATTATGAGACATGCAAGTTGCATTTTTAGTATGAAGCCAATGGAGTTTTAAAAATTAGATTGATTAGTTTACATATAATTTGTATTTATGTTTTGATGGATTTTCTGCAGCGAAAAAGTTGATGGATTATTTCAATTAAAAAATGTGTGATTTTTTTTTTCTGGGCATGAAAGGACTGGGAGTAAGAGATACAGAAAACCACAATAATACAAGACAAAATCTACCTCCAGAAATCAGGCATATGGTGCAGAGTATTTTTTACTACAAGATTTGTTTTATCCCACAAATCCCTACATGTCCTCACAAAATGGATATATATTTGTCCTAGGGAAAACAATATGACTGTTAATAGAATTATGATAGCATAGTCTTAAGTAGTATGAATCATGGAAGAAAAATGAATTTAAAAAATCATTTAGAAGGCTTTCACTCGCCAAAAGCTGAACTTTTCACAAGATTTAGTTTTCATGACTTGAGACATTTGCATAATTACTTCAATTGCCACTAAGCCTCCATGCAAATCTCGTGATTTTTCTATGAGAATATTTAGCATTTGCTTCTCAGCCATGAGCGGCTCCGTGACTTCCTGGCCCAAGGAACAGCATCTGGCCAGCATTGTACTCAAAAAGTCCTTAGTGCAGTACCATCTTTCACCAGATCTAGAGAGTTTCAGGAGTCTTTGAAGCCGGTGGTAAAAGGAGCAAAGCTTTCTGTTCAAAGAACAGTATCTTCCAAACTAATTGTCTTATTTCAAGTACACTCTTGCCTTGTTGCTAACTTGAAACTCATTCCTTCTTCTGGCCATATTTAGAAAGATCCTCCTCAGTGGATCTTCCTCAAAATACCCAATAGAGTTACAGTTCCTGTAACAATTTTAATGGCTGAGTATTAAGGCCCAGAGTCCAAACGGAGCTCCGGATTTCACAGAACCTGTTTATGTCTTGCCCCAGGAACACTGGGGGGGGGGGCGCTTTTCAGTCTAAGTAGCTTGCGTGCCATACATCAGGAATGAAAAGCAGGCCTAAAGTGCTTACAGCTGAATGTTCCTTGTCTTCTTCAGAAGATAAACTGGAGTGTATTTTTTTCCCTGTGATTTTCAAAAACCTATACAAAAAAACATTATGAAGAGAGGCAAATCAGTCAAATGATTCTCTAGTGCTTCTTTACTTGCATTTATATAGGGCCTGGTGTTGGCAAAGTTTTCTACTGCCATCTCTCAGTGCAGGGAGAAGAGCCTGTGAAAGTTTCCACAGTGAGTGATGATGATAATGAGACAAAGGAGGGAAATGAAGACATAATTTAGGTTCGGAAACTGAGCCTGCTGCAGTCCAGAAAAGCAGATAATTCTTGCCTTTTTTCTTTAATCCCTAAAGTTCTGTTTCTTTAAAAAATGTAGAAGAGCCACAACTTATCCAAAGTGAATCACAGAAAATCCACAGTTTTCAGCATTTGTTTTTTAAAAAACACATTTAGTCATATCACGGAGAGTTGTAAATAGCATATGTATTCTAAAAACCCAGGCAATTAAAAAAGTGTGTAGCCTTCTCCCCTCAATTTCAAGAAAACATTGAGAACTAGTTATTTTTTTGATATCAGCATTATTTGGATAACAACAACTGAAAATTTTATTTTACTAGTAAAAGACAGTGATTCATCTTGTTTGACAAAGACAAGCTGAAGAAAGGCTTGCTGATTGTCTAAGCAGTGGAGTCAGGGCCATTCATTAGCCAACACTTTTCCTTCTCAGAAGCCAGTTAGTTTTGATGGGTGGCTTCTGTCAAATGTCTTCTCCAAGAGCTACAGTGTCTAACCTGAGATTTTCCTTCTATTTCAAAGATCCTAGGTAATCGTCCCTGGTTGCATGAGGGCCGCTGTACTTTTGCACACACTTTTCATTCTCTCAGCTACACTTGCCCTGGTGTAGAGGAGTCACGGCTCTCATGTGACCCCTGGTAGTGAGTGCAAATCTACATTGAGCAGTAGCAGAGTTCCCTAGTTCTGAAGTACGTGTCAGTCCACAGAGCTTTCTTTACTTTTCAGTCTCAGGATCAGTGTTTTCATTGGGATAGTGCTGACATAAAATATGAAGTAAAACATCTGAATCTAACAGCTGCACAAAATTTGGACTCATGTAAACCGGTCTGACATCACGTGTTCAGCATGTGAGTTCCATGAGTACCCTCCATATGGTGCTAATACAGTAACATGCTACAAAGTCCCTGTGGTTTTTGGTGTGATGGGCTCCAGAACTGAGGAAATGAACCCAGGAAGGCTGCAGAGGCCATTTGCTGAATAGGTTCCCTTTGGGTAATGTCTCAGTTTTCACTAGGGATAGGAAGCCAGACTGGGCATGGAACCAGCAGTGAGCTTTATGTTGGGATGTTAGTCCTTTTTCCTCTGAGGGCAGGAGAGTGGGAGAGAGCTCTCACAGTGTTTTTTGCTGTACTCCATGGAAAAACACATGTGGAAGTGTAAAGAGATGAACAGATAGGTAGGTGGAGGCAGTTTACTCTTTTGTAGGCAGTCAAGAAAATGCAAGTAAAAAGAAAGAGAACATAATGTCTCTTGCAAAGTCTGGCAAGACATAGCAATACTTTTCTGGGAGGTTGGAGTCATGCCCAGGACACACGGTAGCATTGATCAAATCAGTAACACTCCACACTGACCCACAGCTGTAAACAAAAGCCACACATGTTCTCTTTCTTATGCTAAAGGCAAGGGCTACAGGCATTTGGCAAATAGTTCTGTGTTGCTCTGACAGGCTAGACATGTGACCTAGAAAAAATTCTGTTCTTATTTCATTTTTAAAAGAGGCACAGGGCCACTTGAATATCTGTCAGCCAATTAACCACACAGAAGAAGACTTTGGGAAAATATTTAGCAGCAATTTGGCTCTCCCTGTTTGCTTAGCATAACTGGATTGCTTCCCTTACCATCAGTTGCTAGGATCAGAGAGTACATGCTGCAAGTGTGGTATTACAAACAAGTTCATCTGGTAGATCTCCAAGGTCAGTGGATTTATAAAAGTAGTGCCCAGTTGCATGAGAGAACTACTCAGTAGACACATTGGGTTGGGGGCCCTTATACTTCAGCGTGCACCTATCATTACATGTGATAGCACATCTTATCTTTACCCAACAGTATAAACATCCAGGCAGCAAGAGATTTATTCAGACAAGCTGAACTTCAAGAGCCGTAAATGTGAATACAAAGAATCCTGGAATGCAAGCGAGATTTCCGTGATCTGAGAAGTAGCAATAGGAAAACAAGGGGGGGGGGATAGTGATGGAAGAAAGATCAGTCAAATGATTAACATTTTTAAAGCCTTAAAAGCATTTTAAAATATAAAAACCATTTACTATTACTTAGCTACTTTTTGCCTCCAGTGAGACATAATTTTTTAGAAGAAATTATTAGGAAAACAAATATGTATAAACAGAAAATCACTTCATAAACATTTTTACTGAAAATTTCCATTCTAAAAAATCTTGTGGAAGTCTTGTGATTTTAATGACACTTAGGCAAAACAGTTGAAGAGATTAAGCTTAACAATGAAATTTTTCTGGAATGCCTTAAAGTTACTTTTAAAATTCATTATTTTGACCATGTACACTCTTGCTCTCCTCCAAAATAACAGTCAAAGCAGCACCAAATTTAGGCAAAATAATGGAAGATAGTAAGCTTGACAATGAAACACTCTAGAGTACGTTCTAATGATACTTTAACATTCCGTACTTTGCCCATCCACGTGACTAATCTCCTCCCTCACCACAGTCAACACAGAGGTGATTGTCAAAAACAATCAGGTTTATGAGGAATTCTAGTTTTCAAGTCTCCAGGGGCCCACGGTGATGGCTTCGATCGCCATCTGCTGAGATCAGAGAGTCTATTTCGGAGCTCTATGCAGGTTCTAGAGCCTTCTCTAACTGCCCCAACTGGAATTAAACAAACTATACAGCGTTAATGAACTGTGTGGCCACATCTGCCTCCACCAGACACGCCACAGCCCTGCTGCATGCTGTTAGGTTACCACACACTAATTATCTTTTGGGTTTTCTATACATTCTTTTCCAAACAAGACAGCCCTGACAACTTGTCAACAGGGTGTTTAATCTCTAAAAACGAACTTTCTTTTTTGCTTGAGAATATCCTGAATCACTTTCCCTCAGCCCCAGAAATAGAAGTATGACTTTTTTTTTTTAACAGCCTCTTTAATTTGGAGGGGGAAAAAATCTCTGTAAGCTAATATGTAGCATCTCTGGTGATTGTAGTACTGCAAGCTTCTCCAATTTAAACTAGAGAGTGAGAAATGTCACCATTCCCAGCTGGTAGGAAAGAAAAAACCTGCAGGTGGATGGTGTGAAATTTAAGCAGACTTGGGAAAGAACTAATCCACATGTGGAGTTCTCCACTGGAGATGTGTTTTGACAGCTCTCTGGTAATTTCCTGTTTTGGTTTGCCCACTTCATGTTAATGCATGAGGCGGCATGCTAAAGCTGAAAAAGCATGGATTTTGAGATCAAGGGTCCCCACCCTACACTTTTAGCCAGTCCCATCACTCCTCTGAGCTTCAGTTTTTACATCTAACACTTCACGGTAACAATACCCAACTCAATGAGGTGCTGTGAGAAGTAAAATTATAATAAGAAGTGTTTTATACCCTTGTGTGCTACTTGCTAGTGCTGTGTGACTTTACACAAATTACTTAATCCATGTGCCTTGTTCTTTTTAATCTGTAAAGTGGGAATAATAGTAGTGTCCCACCCAAACGTAATGAGTGGAAGGAATACATATGATTCAGGAAAAAATAAAAGAGTATGTATACAGGGAGTGGGGAGGAGGTGGGTGGGTAAGGATGTAGGTAAAAATGAGAATTGACCTGTGTCACATATTAGTATGAATTCCCCAATGTTATGTGTGATTGTGAGCTGTGTATATAATTACCAATAAAGAATATAATTTAAAAAATAGTAGTGTTTCACCCTTAGAGTTGTGGTGAACATTAAATCAATTAATATATGTAAAGTGCTTAGAATAGTGCTTAGCTATGTTTTCTGTAATTTCTATTTGTCAGATAATACAGCTATTATTTTTTCAGGTGCACTTAATTTAGTAATTTAAATATAACAGAACCAATATTTGTAACTCAACCACTACTGAATCCTTGGCACAGAGCATTAACATGAATGCTGTGTACAAATATACATTAGGGGATGGTCATCTATTTTGCAAAAGGAAATAGCAAGAGAGTGTGTCAATTCAAAAGTTAACTTTGATAGTACCAACTATTGATTTCAATATAGTGCAGAATACAGGAAACGTGACACATCCTTCAAGGACTATTTTAAATATATTCTTATTGTAGTTTTTTTTCTTTTCTCTTTTTTTTTAGACAGAGACTCACCATGCAGACCATTCTGGCTGGCTTCAAACTTTCAGTGATACCCTTGCCTTGGCCACTCAACTGCTGGGATCCCAGGCCTACACCAACTCTCATTCTAATATGAATGCATGGTCATATTAGACAATTTTTTAAAAGTCTTTATAAGCAATATCTGTAATAATAAAAATAATGAAATAATAATGACATGAAACTGAAATCACCACTATTACCACCCCAAGAAATAACTATTTTACATTTTGGTTTAAATTATTTTCACACCGCTCTTAATGCACAGAACAGTAGAACATGATAGTTTTGGTCTATTACCTGAAGTTGTCTTGGTCTATTCATCTATAGACAACTGAGGAGAGATAGAAGAAATAAACAAAGGTAAAAAGGAGACAAAGAAAATTGCAACTTAAAAGTTGTACTTTAAAGAAAACTGCAGTTGCAGGACACAAAAGTTACCCAAGGTTATAAATGCCTTCCCTCCTCCACCTCTCCCCCCGTCACCCTCACCCCACTATGTACAATCCAGAATTTTCTCACTGAGCTGCATCCCCAGCATTTAAAAAAAACCCAAAAACTGAAAAACAGAGTCCTGCTAAGTTGTCCAGGCTGGGCTTGACCTTGTGACCCTTTTGCCTCAGTCTTCCAATGTGCTGGGATTATAGGCCTGCGCCACCATTTGTGGTTATAGTGCCTTTGTTTCCCCTCTAGGAAACTAACTCCAAAGATTTATAAGTTTAAAAACATACAATAGGCCCATTAAAAATCCCATTCTTTGCCTTCCACCTATAGAATGTGCCTTATCCTGTAAATTAAGCTCAAGCTTTTCTTCTCATATAAACTCCACAGATTTCCAATCCCAAGAACATATACACACCCCCAGTCCCAGAGCATTCCCCCCACACCCTGGAAAATCTTTGACTCTGTTTGATAAATCTGCTTATGCCTCAATGATGAGTCATGGCTTTCTTATGATGGGGCAAGAACCTACCCTGTGGGAGAAGGGTGATTGGAAGTCGTAACCCCTCACTGGAGGGAACCCCTCAGATCAACCCACTGACAAACCCATCTCTTCACCCTGATCTGTGAATTGCACATTTGTTTTCCTCCCTATAGTTTTCCTTTTTCTAGAGTGTCATAGGAATAGAATCAACAAATTCTAAATTTGTCTCCTATCACTGTACAAAGTACAAGAACAATTGTTCATGCTGTTGTGGCATATGACAGTGATCCCCAGTTCAGGCTTGTGGCATTTCATTACATTATCACAGTCCATGCTTCACCTAGGCTCTTTTCAACTGTTAAATAGTTACAAACATTTGCTTATAGGTTTTGGTGCTGTAGGACACCAAAATATGCCACCCTGAAATATGAGTGCAGTTGATCAAAATAGGTCACTCCTAAATATGCTTCTTTGTCATACAGATTATTTTCAGCTGATCATTTTGAGAAACACCATGGAACAAGCTCTGAATAGAGGATAGGAAATTCTCTGGCTCTTTCTCCTCTCTCTCTCTCTCTCTCTCTCTCTCTCTCTCTCTCTCTC
>PVIC010039827.1:0-16950 GCA_004025085.1 Thryonomys swinderianus | reverse complement strand
GGCTTGCCTGGGCACCATAGTGAGCTCAGGGCCAGCCTGAACTACAAAGCGAGACCCTGTCTCAAAAAAAAAAAAAGAGCAAAAGCCTGCTGGGATGGGACTTCTTAGAATTCAGTAGTGGCTGCTTCACATTGCTTTTCATCTTTCTAGTGTGGATGCCAGCACCTGTTTAGAAAATTTGCTTCCACCGGTATACATACACTGTGCCTTACCCATCTTTCCATTCCCCCAAATAGTAATAGTTGTTGGCAGGAAATCTTATCACTCAGATTATCCCCATTCTTACTAATTCTCTGCCCCTCAGAAAAAGGAAATATAATTCTAACTAGGAAGGGGAGGCCACCCCATCATAGGATAAGGGGGTTTTGGGTTGTGGACATCTGTGCTACACCATCTAATAATATTTGACAGAGAGTGCCTAAAATGCTTCAGAGATGGAATCCCGGGGATTTCACTCAAGCCAGGCTATGGAGCCTGACCTTGCCTCCACAATGCTCCTAGCTACTGCCCACATAGCTACATATGCAATCAAAACTGCAGGAATGCTGACTTTAGTATAGAGGATAGTATACATGAAGATAATTTACACAGTCTGTTTTCTTAATTTAGAAGTTATAAAATAATAATGTACATGATTATACTGTATCAAAAAAATTTTTTAATCTTATTTAAAATTTATTTTTTAAGGAGGCAGACACTGTTGTAGGCAATAGGTTCACAGCTGGTAAAGAAACTCCCAACACTCATTGAATTCTCAAAGATGTATTACATAAGTTATCTCCAGAGTTCATAGGTTGTTGCTCTCAAATTATAGTTAAACCAGCTCACAGTTTTTCAGTGTGGAGAGAGCAGACACAAAAGCTGCAAGGAAATAGTATGAATAAGATAGATCACTACATTAAAAGGTAGCTTTTTCAAGTTAGCATCAGCACCTTTTTGATTACTGCACAGCAACAAAGCTACTTCATTTCAGATGTGCTGAGAAGCACCACTGATGCATAGACAGATGAGTATTCCAGTTGGATCTCTAATTAAGTTGGCAAGTATCACACTTTGCTTGCCACTAGAGTACTCTATTAGTAAAACATATGAACTGAAAAAAAAAGAAAAAATCGAAGAAATAAGTCCAAACTAAATTTTAGTTCCTTATTGATCTGTGTCATTGAATCATCTTTCTGTTTCTTATAATTATACCCAGAGCCAACTGCTTCTAGCTCAAAAGGTAAGTAAATTTCATTTCCTAACACCAAAAAAGTAATCCAGACTACTTTTCTTAGGCAGACTACCTTTCTCTCCTCAACCTCTTCAGTTCACTTTAGTGTAAATAGGTACTTCTTCTTTTCTTTTCTCTTCTGGAAGTACTGTGGATCAACAGCAGGGATTTTGCAGAGTGACATTTCAGTACCCTATCCCCCTTTTTGATACAGTCTCTCAGTAAATCACTAAGTTGCCCAGTCTAGGCTCAAAACTTCCTCCTGCCTCAGTTTTCCAGAGTGCTGAGATTATAGTCATGTGCCCTCAATGCCGTGGTTTAAAGGTTTGAAGTTCATCTGTCCCCAAATGCAGAAACAGATCAGGGTGTGGTGGCTAATACTTGTATTCCCCGTCACTTAGGAGACTAAGGCAGGATGATAGCAAGTTCAAGGCCACCTGAACAACTTAATAAAACTGTCTCAAAATTTTTAAAAGAAGACAGATGTAGCACAGTGTTCCCTGGGATCCATTCCCAGTACAAGATGGGGAAAAACTGCAGAAACAAGATGATTCTTCCTTAGTCTCTTATTCTCTCTCTGTTCACTCTCTCCCTCCCTCCCACCTTCTCTTTCTTTCCACCTCTTCTTCCTCCCTCCCCTCCTTCCTCTCTCTCTGTTCCCTCTCATTCTCTCTGACTTTGCTTTGCCTTAAACTGATCTCCCATTTTAACTTTTTTGGTTTTCTCTAGTAGCTCAAATGCCAAGCCTGCTTGTAAGATTTTTCAGTATTATGACTGTCATAAAGTTCCCCTTACTTGTCTAGAAAGGGCATTATGTATCTAATGCTCTGAACCACTTTCTACACTTAAGACTTTTTGTCCTGGATCTCCCTCTGAGCTACATGGCTTCTGTTGAAGTCTGCATTTTCACAAAGCAAAACTGAGTGCACAATCTGATGAGGGCTCAATTAAACTCTGCAACTTCAAAGTCCTGTAGCCTTTGTTTACTTACTTACTTTACGCTCTCTTCAGTAAAAGGTGCATTAATAACACCACTTTCCAGAGGGGTGCTGGATTAACTTCTGATTAAAGGAGAATAACAGATGCTGTTAAGCACTATATATGCACACATATTCTAATTGAAGCCTCATGAGTATGTCCCCTTCACAGATGAGAAAAGTGAGGTACAAGTAGCATGTTTGTGAAGGGCTCAGCACAATAGTCAGTCACTACTCTATAAATACTGGCTGTTCTATGAGTGCCTCTGTACTGTAACACTCAAATAAGTCTCCTCAAATATATAGATTCAATTCCTTAATCTCTGCTAACAGCCAGGTGAAGTGGCTTATGCCTGTAATCCCAGCACTCGGGAGGCAGAGACAGGAGGACTGCTGAGTTTGAAGTTTGCCTGGGCTACATAGTGAGCTCAGGGCCAGCCTGAACTACAAAATGAGACCCAGTCTAAAAAAAAAAAAAAAAAACATTGCTAACAAATTTCTGCACAATGCTTTGACAACCAAAGTATGAGAATGCCAAAACTCAAAATCTACACTTTATCTCTCTCTGCCTCACTTCACAGCACCTACACAGACACATGGTTCTCCTCACCTTTCCCTTGGGGTTGGCAATTGCCCAGGGCTTAACCTAAAGGCAGCCCACATGAGGTTTCTTCAACCAATGTCCTCAGTCCAGCTCCAGTCTGGGAATTTCTGGCTATATGTGAACCTTTCCTCCATTTCTGCTTCCTTTACCTCTGTTACAAAAGACAGGAACTGAACAAGCTCTACTAGATGTATATCTGTAGAATAATCCCATAACTCATATAAAAGGAAATAGGAGCAGGATCATGAGCAGGAACACCTCAGAGCCTCCTGCACAAGGGACATCTGAAAGGCAGTAGAGGCACAGGGCAGACCAAAACCATCTGAATGCACAGGATCGAGACACAGGAGCAAAGATGCAATCAGATGGCAATCTCTTCCCAGATTAAGCAATAGCATTATTCAAATGACATCAAAGGCATATAAAATAAAAATATAATGGTATCTTAAAATAGAACATCATATGGGAAAGAACATGATATGAAGATTGTTCAAATCTCAGTGAGGCAAAGGACTAGAAAACACCAATATGAAATTGAATAAGGGGCCGGAGGGTTAGCTCAGTGGTTCCGGCGCCTGCCTCGCAAGCGCAAGGACCTGAGTTCGATCCCCGGTAACCACATGTAATGCTGGGCGTGGAGACTCGCGCCCACCAACAATCAACGCCGCATACCACAATGCTGGACGTGGTGGCTCACGCCTGTCATCCCAGCACACGGGAGGCAGAGACAGGAGGATTGCTGAGTTCGCGGTGGCTTGCCTGGGCACCACAGTGAGCTCAGGGCCAGCCTGAACTATAAAGCGAGACCCTGTCTCCAAAAAGCAAAAAAAAAAAAAAAAAAAAAAGAAATTGAATAAGAACCAGTTAATCAGAAGCAAAGGTGTCAGTTTACATTATCTGGTTTTGTTTTTATCTCATGAAAAAGCAAGCCAACTCCTATCTCAAGGGGAGGAAGGGAAAGAAGCTAACCTCAGTAATGCCATTTTTACGTGTTTCATTTTTACTGCCTGACAGGCCAGCACTCTGGGCCCCCAACTGTCAATAGGGCTGACAGAACCACTTACTTTAATTAACTAGTTAGGTTTTTAAAATGCAATGGGAACTGTACATCTGCACTACTTAATTATTTCAAAACTACAAACTATGAAATAAATATTGCAAGTCTTTGATAAATAAATAGCATTGTCATTTTGTAATGTATTATTATCAAACATTAGTGAGTATGGTTCAGTAAACAAAAGCAAATAAAGTTCTAAAAGCATGATTTTAAAATGCATACAAAGAAAAACAACTCACAGCTTATAAATAGAGCAATCTATAGTCCTATCCAATGTATCAAAAATAAAGTTAATTCAAGTCTGGGTCAAATCAGTAAGTTTACATAAAATAGCACCTAAAGAAAAATGATTACTTTATATATAGGAAACAAAGAGCAATCATCTAAAACCTCCTAGAAGAACAAGATAAATCACATGGTTGAATGTATTTCTGAAGTATTATTTTTACATATTTTGTCAAATAGTCTGTTGTGTGGAACTCTGGTCATAACTTTCTTTAGAAATAACCACCAGAGTCTGAATTTTTACAAAATCAACACAGTCAATAAATATTGATTTAGATTAAAGACAGGCTTATTTAACAATAATAATAGAAAGAAAGTAACATTTCAGTCATAGTGTGAACGATCTGAGGCAAAAAGAAAGAATGAACAGCAGTATTTTCCCTGTTACCACAGCATACTGGCCTCTACCCTATTCTCTGTAGGCTCTATTTGCCTGGCACATATCCTCCCTTCTCCTAATACTCAAGGTGTGCTGAAGGGTGTGCTGTACAAACTCCTCTAGAGTCCAGTGCAAGGCCTAGCCTGTGGCAATTACCCCACAAGTACCTGGAGTAGCTGGAGGCCTAATTTCCAAGGCTGTCTCTGTCCAAAAGCACAAATTCCTTGAGGGGAAGAACAACTTTTTATACCCACTGCCTGGCAAGGGACCCAACATAGAATGTTCAATTATATAACTGTTAAGTGACTTTGTACTTCCTAACTTGGGAATCTCCTAAAAATATTTCTAGTTTATTAAATGGGTTGATTGCATACAGTCATATACACTGAGATAAATTTAATGCTTTTATTTTTTCCTTTATCTTTTATCCATTCGTATTTTTTTTAATTGTAGATATTTGAGTAGGCTGCAGAGCCTAGTCAACCAAAGCATCAGTCACAAAAAATATCACTTTGGCCGGGCATGGTGGCTCACGCCTATAATCCCAGCACTTGGGAGGCAGAGACAGGAGAATTGCTGAGTTCGAGGCTTGCCTGGGCTACATAGTGAGCTCAGAGCCAGCCTGAACTACAAAGCGAGACCCTGTCTCAAAAAAAAAAAAATATCACTTTGCAGGACACACACTGTGTGAAGCTTTGTATCATGAAAGAGATCCCAAAAGCTCTGTTTCTGATTAGCCTCTCAAAGAACAAACGTTTACTAATGGCTACCAGCAAAGATTGTAGCATTTGAAAATTCCTGTTGGGACCTATAAATTTTTCATATGAAGTTCCAGGAAACTCTGAGAATTGTGAATAGGTTTTGAACTGCAAGGGAAGAAGAGTCAACTTAGAATGATTTCTTTCATCCCACACATCATTAGTTCAGGCAAGTAATCCTGTTTCTGTTGCTTGTTTTTGCTTTGTTCTGACCCAGACCAGAGAAAGAGCACAATCTGGGGTGAAAGGATGATCTCCATCTTCTTCTCATCCTTGATCCTGTTGGCAACCAATTCCCTATGAGGTTTACTCAATATGCCCACATAGTGGTAAAAACTAGAATAGGTTATTTTCTGTCAGTGTGAGTATAAAAATAAACCGCTTACATTATAAATATATGTTGTTTATTTTATAGATAGGAACACCTCAATTCGTTGGTTACCTTTCTAATTTCACTATGTATGTTTGTGTTTGTATACAGGCACATGTATTAAACTCCTTATGTACAGGTGAGTGTGCTTAAATGTGGACACTCTTTACATTTGTAATCATTCAAAAAGTCTTACGAATCATCAGAGATTAATATTTTCCTCTAAATATTTTCTCTTCAAACACATCCAAAAATTAGGAGACTGGCTTATCATTCTTTGGTTCCCTAGTCTAAATGATTAAGTTTGTGAGTCTGATATTTCATTTAACCTCAAAACAATGTACAAAATTAAAAAAAAAAAGAACCTGTCCTACAGTTAAAGGAAATAGTCAAAGAGGTGTGTCTGACTGAGGAGCATCTGGTGGTCACATATATCAAGGCACTGAAAGAGGCTCGAGAGTAATACTCAAGCAAAGTCAACTCAGACACAAGTAGTAATTCCAAAGAAAAACATACTCAATACTTATGCTAGTCAGCTTTCTATTACTGTAACAAACACCAATCTTGGCATGAATATGTGGAGGCGTAAACATTTGTAATCATTCAAAAAGTCTTACGAATCATCAGAGATTAATATTTTCCTCTAAATATTTTCTCTTCAAACACATCCAAAAATTAGGAGACTGGCTTATCATTCTTTGGTTCCCTAGTCTACATGATTAAGTTAGTGGCAGGGAAGCAAAGAGAGAAAAGATGGCATCAAAGTCCTAACATTCCCTTCAAAAGCACATTCCAAATAACACAACCTCCTTCTGTTGCTCCTGCTTCTTATCATTTCTGCCACCTCCTAATAACATCATCCAGGACTAACTTTCAACACAAACACCTTCACCCATGGGACATTCCAGATCCAAACTAGCATTATTTCAGCACAAATCTAGAGCTTTTAATACTGTCTGGACTATCTGATAAGCTTTCTACAGAGATAGATCTTCAAAACCAAGAGCCAGTCCACTGCAATACATGTATCTAAATTCTATGCCAAGAGAAGATCAGGAACATTGTAATTGAGCACACATTTCAATGTATCAGCTTTTAAATGAGAGCAAAAATCATTTAGATTAACCACTTGACTAGCTTTTTCTAGAGTTTATTTAGAAAATTAAATGCAACAAACTACACTAAAGAAGGTAATGAAATAAGATTGAGGTGTCTTCTGTTATTTCTCTGACAGAGTTTGCTACCCACTGCTATTCCAGACTGCTCTGTCAACCCTCACAGCACTAGAAAAGGAGGTTTTCTCATAAGTGCATCTGGTCATGGCCACCTCCTACTCAGACCCCTCTGCTATGTACACATTACCTCAGTGTAGGGGCACACAAAAGCTTCTAAGGGCAACAGATCAGTGAAACAGTCTCTCATCACACTAAAAAAAGGTGGAAGTGAAGGTACAGATCCTGAAGGTTGGAGAGTGCACACACCTATATAAGTGCAGAAGTCTGATACCACCTTCCTAGCATAAACATTGAACCTAGGGCCCAAACTGAAGTTGCTGTGCATGCCTGTAATCCCAGCTACTCAAGAAGCTCACATACGGTATCACAAGTTTGAGGCCATTTTCTCATATTATAAATCCAAGTTTTAACTTAATCACTCTATCCTCCCCCTCAAAGCTTGGTGTCTACAAAACCAGAGCACAATAAGGAGCTACAATATCCCAACCCTCTTTCTTTTATAATATTTCGACACTAAGCAAAGCTTTACAAATGAGTAAGTTGGATTACCAGTGTTGGATTAGACCTTCTTAAAAACAGGAAAACTAAAGGCCTGCTGAAATCACAAAACCAAGGGTCATCTAAGAGCCCACACCTTCTGGCAACTGGTCCAATTCTTAAAATCCATGCTGGTTTTGCTCTTAATCTAAACATGAGCAACCTCTTTCCTCTAAAGCTCCTTTTAAATATCGTATTTACTTACTATAAACTTGAATCTGGTTACATACATTATGGGGCACAGAATTAACAAGTTATAATATCTTGAACCATGTGCCTTTAAAAATGTTCTGAAGTGCTTGGCATGGTGGCACAGAATTATCAACCAGTACTCCAGAGGCTGAGGCAGGAAGATCACCCCAAGCTGGAGGGCAGCTTGGACTACATGGTGAGTTCAAGGTCAATTTGAAATGAATAATGAATTCCTCTCTAAAAAAAAAAAATCTCCAGAATAGCTTGCACATTCTTGTCCAATCAAAACACATTTGTTAAAATTCTACTTATGGTAGCATTTAAAAGAATCCCATATTGTGTCAATGGACAGAATAGGACCATTTAGCACAGCTGCACTTGGTTAAGCTTCTAAAGTAACTAACTGACATCAGTCACATAAAAACACTGAAAATAGAGATTTTGTTCATAAAGTCTTTTCCTAAGCCAATGTCTCCAAGAGTTTTACCTAATCTGTTTTGCAGCAGGTTTAGTGTTTCTGTTTTAACATTTAAGTTTCTAATCCACTTTGATTTTAGTTTAGTATGTGGTGACAGAGATAGGTCGAGTGTTAGTCTTTGCCAGGTTAAGCCCAGTTTTTCTAGCACCATTTGTTAAAAAGGCTATCTTTCCTCCACTGAGGATATTTGGCTCCTTTATCAAAGATGAGGTGGCTTAGTGTATCTGGATTTGTTTCTGGATCTTCTGATCTATTCCACTGATCCTCAGGGCTGTAACTTTGCCAGTACCATGCAGTTTTTATCACAGTGACTTTATACTACAGTTTCAAGTTCAGGATCATAATACCCCCACCCACTATGTCCTTGTTGCTTAGAATTGTTTTTGCTATTATTTTAGGTCTTTTGTGATTTCAGATGAGTTTTTAGATACTTTTCTCTACATCTGTGAAATATGCTGTTGGGACTTCAATAAGGATTGCATTCCATCAATATAGTAGTTGTGGGAGTATAGATATTTTGATGATGTTAGTTCTTCCTGCACAGGAACAAGGGATCTTCCATTTGCTGATAAAGTCTTCTATCTCCTTTTTCAGAGTCTTGTAGTTTTCAGAGTAGATGTCTTTCACCTTGTTAGACTGATTCCTATATGTTTCATTTTATTGGGTGCTATTGTGAAAGGGAGTGACCCCCAATTTCTCTTTCAGTGAGTATGTTGTTTGTGTATACAAAGGCTATTGAATTTTGAGCACTGACCTTGTATCCAGCTACACTACTAAATTTGGCAATTAAGTCTAGTAGTCTGTTGGTTTTTAGGATCCTCTATATAGAGAATCTTTATAGCATGAAATCTAGCAGAAGAAGTCAACAAATGGGATCTCTTTTTATTAAAAAGCTTCTTCACAGCAAAGGAAACCACCAGCAGAACAAAAAGACAACTAACAAATTGGAAAAGAATCTTTATCAGCTGTCTCTCAAAGGTCTACTATCTAGAATATATAAAGAGCTTAAAAATCATTCCTACAAATTTAAAGACCCAATTCAAAAGTGGACATCTGAAATGAACAGACACTTTCCAGAGGAAGAAGTAAAAGTTGCCAAGAAGCATATGAAGAAATGCTCAACATCGCTGGTCATCACTGGTTTCCACTGGTGGTGGGAATGTAGACTGGTACAACCTCTATGGAAGTCAGTGTGGAGATTCCTAAAAACATTAGGATTAGAGGTACCATTTGACCCTGCTATTTCCCTGCTAGGAATCGACACAAAAGAATTAAAAGAATCATATCATAGTGTCATATGTGCACCCATGTTCATAGCAGCACAGTTTGTGACAGCTCAATCTTGGAAACAACCCAAATGCCCATCAACTGGAGACTAGATAAAGAAGATGTGGTTTTTCTATAAAATAGAATATTACTCTGCCTTGAAGACTGGTTAAGTTTGAGTCATTTATACTCAAATGGACTTGTATGTAACTTCAGGACATACTCATAAGTGAAATAGGTCACAGAGGTATAAATAGCATATATTTTCTCTGATATGAGAAACTGAAGATGTTAATGAGTTTTAGAATGTAGGATGGATACTGAGAAATACAAAATAATCCAAAAGAAATGCGGTAGAGGGGTGAGTAATGAGGAGTAAAGAAAAATATGTGATGGTAATAAAAAAAAAGGGGGGAACAAAGTTTATGTATTTAGGAGGTGGAAGGTTGTGGGGTGGGTAGGGGAATGGGAAAAATTGAGAATTAAATCATGTCATATGCTGGTACAACCCCCACCCACCCCCACACACAAAACACACAAAATAATCAAATGGCTTCAGCCCAGGGAAGCTTTCAAAAACACTTTGAGAGCATTTAATAAATTTTAACAATTCAAAATTTCTTTTTTATCAAAAAATGTCAAGCCTAAGGGCAAATTAGTACATTGTTTAGGTGAGAAATCTCATGAATACTATCAATTCTATATTACCTGAGAGTAAGTTAGCTTCTTGGGTGCTCGCTTCAGCAGCACATATACTAAGTGAGCTTCTTGGTTATCAACCATAACAAAAAAAAATTATACAGATGTAGAAAGAATAATTTATTACAAATCAGAGACAACAAGATGACAAAACCACATACAAGAAGAAATCTAATGCTTGTAAAGATAGAAATTTTATACATAGATACAAATACATGATATTGAGATATATATCATATCTCTTTAATGCAATTTGCAAATGCAGCAAGCCATCCCAGTACCTACACACATAGGAACTGTTCCTGTTTCAGAGAGCACACAGGAATGAGAAGTCAACATGGAATCAGACAACAGAGGCACACCATTTTAACAGGTAGTAGCCACTGAACTGTCCTATAACAGAAATACTGATAAAATATTGACTCTCCTTATTATACGTGTTTTATAGATGTTGACATGTCTAAGTAACATCGACATCTTCCTCATAGTATCTAACTCATTATGCTGCAACCTAAACAATCTCTTTAAAGTAGAAACACCTGTTTCAGAGATTATTTGTATGTGAGCTGTACAAATCAGAAAACAGTCAAATAATTACAATATTCATATAATGTGAGGTGAGTAACAATACCTAATAACTTTCCAGATTTTGTATCAGAAGTTTTGAAAAGAGAAATCAATCATTATTTTTGAGGAAAAAGGTTTTAAAAAAATAACAGAATTACAAAATTTTAAAACAAAAGAATCTATCTCCTAAGAGGGTCATGAGAAATATAGATGTGTTGGTTTATCTTATTTATAATATACCAAAGCACTCATAGTAAGTCAATCAGAAGCCATCTCATTTATGTAAAAGCAAAATAATAAGGTTCCACATAGAGTTATAATGGAATCTACTGTTGAGTTTAGGATAAACTTTATATTAGCTAATAGGCTCCATAATGTTCAAACTTAAGCACTCTCATTTCTATTTTTAAGCTACACAAATAGAGAAGGGAAAATTGCAATCAAGAAGAAAAACAACATTGTGATTTAAACACCTCAAAATGTCATCATGAAATGGCCCACATGAAAAAAGGAACTACTTCAAATTATTTGCCTTCCACAATGCATATTCTTATTTCACTCAGAAAATTTAATTGTGTTTTGCATGTGACCTTTACAGCATCACTGTCACAGCTTGATGATAATATCCAAATAATTTCAATAAAACATCTACCACAGATGGGAAGTCATAAAATCATAATAGAAATACTCAAACTTTATAATAGTATTTAGGAGAAATTTCTTTTCTAAAGCATAGTCTTTGCTTCTTTAGAAATGAATATTGTTCTACCAAGTGAATTTTGGGGGAAGACACAATAAAAACAACTGCAGTACCTCCTCCCTCACTTTCTGAATAGTCAAAATCTCACCATCCTTTGTACCTGATATTCAGTTCTTCAGTCCTCATTGAAGCTTTTCTAAGAATCAATTAGATTTTAAATATAACCTCCACTTGTCCTACTGAGTGCAAGGCACTAACCCCACAAAGTTTCCCCCTTTTTCCATTCTTTTTGCACTTAGTTTCTGAATATTTTCTTTAAATGACACTGCTTTGTCATTCGTGATTCACACAAAAACATCTCACAAACCAGCATGAGTTCTGATTATAGGACCCATTTGTGCTTCTTTTACATTTCCCATAAAGGACAACACAGAATACATGCATGACAGGTGCTCTTACTTCCTAATTGACAAATGTATTAAGACAGCTACATAAGTATCTAAAAGCATGAATATAAAATACTAGCAATGGCATCCACTGGCCTTCAAATCTAGATAGTTAATGACCAAATTTAATGGTCATGCATTTTACAAATGCCATTTCCTCTCATTTTGACAATATTCATAGAATATTTTATAATTTAGTTATTTCAGAGACTAAAAGGTGAGTTCTCCATTCTAATATTAGTAGACATAAAAATCATTACATATAGTTCAGATAGATAAACTTAAGGCTCGAAGAGAACCTAACTTCCCAGAGTATAAACAAGAAATATACCTGGAAGTCAAACTCAGGTCTCTGTGGCTGGGTTGGCCTATTGTAGTAGAAACCCTAGATTGGTCACCCATGTGTGATCTTATTATTTTCTGGGGGTTCAGTACACAAAAAAGTTTTGGAAGTAATGTTGGACTCTATAGACTCTATAGATACTGTCTCTCAAAAAGCTTTTCAATAAAAAATTATCTAATGGTAATATTCCCATCTATAAGGCTATATCTTTACTCTTCTCTTAAAACAGTCTTCTCTGCACAGAAAAAGTAATTCTTTAACTTTCCATTTTCTTAGATCCCTTTCCATTGTGATCCTTTCACCATGATCATGTTCGACTCGCCTGGAGTTTTAAATATTCCACAAGTCTTTAAACACATGACTAGAATAAAGTTAGAAAAAATCTCCAGTACATTGGTGTAAAAGGCTGAAATTGAGTATGGATTTGACTACACACAGCATTATCTGTGTATGTATTGGACTCTTCATTGACAGCTCCTCTGTGTTTACTAAACCTTTCAAGGTGTATTATAGAACTGAGGGGTGTGAGGCTGAAGAAGGCAGCAGGGACTAAAACAGGGTCCAGTATGAGATGACTCATATCTCAAAGTCACACTAGCCTCCATTGCTTTGTTCTTCATTATCCCAATCCTCAATCTGGAGTTAGGCCAGCACATGCACCCATGCCACACTAGTAGAGATATGCTCCCTAAGCAATTCCTCTGGCTATAAAAATGGCTTTGAAAGCTCAGGTCAAAGTTCCTTTTTAAAACTCTATTGCATAATAGATCACCATCTCACATATTAATGTGAAAACAACTGAAACCACAAAGTATTTTTGCATTATACATACAACAGTTATGATTACAACATCAATAGTTATTGATTATAGTATACAATAGTTCTCCAATATCTGCAAGTTCCTTTTTGCACATTTGCAGTTACCCATAGTCAACTGCACCCAAAAATATTAAGCAGAAACTTCTGGAAAAATCATACATTTCACATAATGTTATAACTATTCTATTATTAGTTATTAGTTTTTAATGTCTTGCTGTGCCTAATGTATAAATTAAATTTTATCATAGATATAGATACATGGGGAAAGCAGTATCTTTAAGATTTGTACTTTCTGTGGTTTCAGACATCACCTGGGATCTTGGAATGTGTCCCCAGGGATGCAGGCAACTAATACATACTTCTCTGGGTACCACTCAGACCCACTCCTGGGCCAGCCATCACCTAAGTTAATGACAATCTGGAATTTGTATAATACAAAAGTTATATATTTGTATATATCTATATATGTATGTTCCTTTACTTGATTCTAAGTTGATAAAATGGACTAATGCTATATGTAATTCTTAGAGACTTACTTTTCCTATTTTCCATGTGTGAGGTAGAAATTTTGAAATGGTGAATTACAAAAGTGTTTCTATCCACAAAATCATTGAAAATGCTGGCACAATATTCAGTCAACTTTTTCAAAATTCAGAAATTAATAAAACCTAACACATTATCCTATGAAAAATGCTGAACTTTGGTTGGAGTAGCATGGGTCTATGACTTTTTAAGCTGAGAAGCTCAGTAGCACCCTTAAAAATCAGCTCTTCCCCACCCACACTAACTGAAAAATGTAGCCCTGTGGCCATGGGGAGTGGAAGGGACTCAGTTCAGCCATCCCCAAACAGCATCTGCTCCAGAACACCAGCAGTTTGACCTGCTTCACAGCTCCCTAAGAAAGCCCATTCACAAGGTATTATCATTATTTGATGTCAAATAGAGCTCAGTCAGCAGGAAAAGCCCAATTCTTAGGGCTTTTGTCAAAAACAATCAGCAGCAATTAATTAACATTATAGCTATTAAGTTTCCTATACCAGCTGAGCAAATAAGAGTTCAGTCAAAATTTAAAAGGAGGATCTGGGAAATGAGAGGTCCACAGCAAGTAGTGAAAAGCTCCAGAGGTTTTCCTGGAGATCCAGAACTCCCTGCACCTGTGCAGGGTTACGTGCATATCCAGGGAAGACCCAAAGGAATCTAATCTCTCACTTGTAGAAAGTAGAAGCTAAGCCAGAATCATAAACTTTTTGAGTACTGAAAGTGTGCCAATGCAAACGTAAAGCCTAGCACTAAAGGCTTGAAGATTTATTGACACAAGTTCGGTCATTAGGTGACCACTAGTCAAACCAAGCTGACTTCATTGACCACACACAACAAAGAAAACTAACTTTACAGGATTCACATAAGACAGTTACTATGTTAACAGCAGCCACATAAAGAAGATACCCTGGGGATATAAGGAGTTTGGGATTCCAAGTTTATTTGATAAAGCATTTAAAATTTCCAATGTGTGACAAAAATAGACATGCAAAGACACAGGAAAGTACACCCCACACACAAGAAAAAGAGCAATCAATAAAAACTCTCTGAAGAAACCCAAATATTGAATTTAATGCTGATATTTTCAGCCAGTTATCAGAAATATGTTTCAGGAACTGAGGGAATACATCTAAGGAATTAAAGGAAAGTATGAAAACAATGTCTTACAAGATAAAGAATTACCAAGAGAAAAAGACATTATAAAAAGGACCCAGTAAAATTTTGGAGGTAAAAGGTACAATAGCCAGGAAATATTTACTGGGCTAAAGAGACAGAAAATGGCAGAAGAGAGAACTTGCAAATTCAAATATGCATAAATTTAGATTTCTAGTCTGAGGAACAGAGAGAGGACAATGAACTAAATGTCTGAAAACTTGGAAAGTCCAAAGTTAACACACAACAGGAGTCCCATAAGGACAGGAGAAATAGAAAGAATGAATATTGAAAAAGATAATGGTACTGCCAGTTTTCTGCTGCAACAGGAAACAGTCTTGAAGTTCTTCCTCACAAGAAAATGCTGAAGAATTGAAAATGAGCAACTTTTCTTTGGTATAGCCAAGATCTGAGGTCACAAAGCAAACAGATGTGCCAGAAACTGCTTTCAAAAAATAGAGCAAGAGAGGGACCAGAACTAGTAAGTCATGTTTATGTTGTGGCTATTCACTGGAGACTGAGAATGAACTAGCTTAAGAAAAAACACAAAACAAGAACTTCTTAGGAGTGCAGACTTGGTGTGTGTATGCGAGTGGGCAGAGGGGGGATTTATACTTTCTTAGGTTTCACCCTCAGCAAATCCAACAGGATTTCCCAGTAAAACCTAGAGGAAAATTGATAGCATAATGAAGCCAGTAGGAGGAGAGAAAAAGTAACCATTTTGAAATATAGCCAGGAAGAAAGCAAGTACTTTGAAATATGCTGAAAGTGTATTGTTATCCAAAGAAAAGACTTCCCTCAAAGGAAACTACCAGAATTTCACCTAGGAGGAGGACCATTACACAACTCAGTCCCCAGGAGCATCCCTATCTCACCTAAGAGGGGAAAATATGCTAACAAGTTCAAAGGTCACAGCCCAGGGACTTAGGCTATGAAAAGTACTCTGACATTTATACAATGGACCACTTCCTCTTCACAGAACCACATCAAAAAGACTGAGTATGATAAGACTAGATTACAAGCAAAAGCTTGAAGATACAAAAGGCATTCCTAGGGAAACTCAAAAGAAAACAGGGAATAAATAAAAACAAGAAAATTAAATAATGCAGCTGAGCATCCTTAATCTAAATATCTGAAATTTGAGGACAAGGAATAACAGCTTATTGTAGCATCCTTGGCTAGCATTCCCAAGTCCCTGAGTTTTCCCTGGAACAATAAGAAAATAAGTAAATCAAAATCTGAAATGTTTCCATATCCATAAGGTTTTGCGGAGAATGAAGCATTTAGTAGCAGTTGGTTGGTTGCTCAGGTTAGGTGTACTTAACAAGTAAAATCTCTGCAAATATTCCAAATTCTGAAAGACTCTTGAATCTGAACATTTAGTCCCAAACAATTCAGATAAAGGACATTCAACCCATAGTAGAGAAAATAAAAGCCTCTGAAATTTACAGTTATCCAAAAAATTAATCTCCAAGACAGAGCTGCATGAAATTTCACACCAAAGGCTTATTTACATCAATTCTGGCTACTTAATACATCACACCTGGCTTTCAACAAAAATTTAGCATACTAAAAGCATACTAAACAAAGCATACTAAAAGGCAAATAAAACGCAATCTGCAGGGGGCAAAGCAAGCATCAGAAACAAAATATGGCTTTTATAAGAATTATTAGACCAGAAAAATTTTAACACTATAATTAACATCCTAAGGATTTTAATGAAAAAAAGTATAAAAGACACAAGAACAGATATCATAAAGTAAGCAAAGAAACTACAGGTCAAAAAAAAAAAAAGCCAGAACTCAAATAGATTTTAAAAGAAAAGAAACAATGACCAAAACCTTTATGCCAGATGGAAAATATTAAACTCCACGCCCAAGAACCACAATGAACTCCTAGCAAGTATTTAAGAGATCCCAGTTAGACACATAGCCATCAAACTGTTGAATCAAAAAAAAAAAATATATATATATATATCAACAAGGATTTGAAGACTTGAATAACACTGCCAACTAACTTGCCTGAGCAGGAACTTCTTGCATATTTCACCTAACAGCAACAAAATAGAAAGTCTTAAATACATACAGACCATCCTCCAAGATAAGCCACATGTTGGGCTAATAAAAGAAATCATTAGGAAATTGAAAAGAACTGATACTGTATGAGGTATGTTTATCACCCACAATGTAATTATGTTAGAAATAAATAACAAAAAGGCAAGGGATTTAGCTCAAGTGGTACCTCCCCTATCTTGGAAGTATGTGGACTGGAGTTTTATCCCTGGTATTGCAAAAAAAGAAAGGGAGGGGGAGGGAAGGGGAGGAGGGGGGAGG
>PVIC010039826.1:0-16889 GCA_004025085.1 Thryonomys swinderianus | reverse complement strand
TTTGTACCAGTATATGCCACAAGTTAATTCTCATTTTTACCCATATCCCTACCCACTCCCCCCTCCTCCCCCCTTTATACATGCTCTTTTATTTTCTTTCTGTATCATATTTATTCCTTCCCCTCATCACATTCCCACACCAAGTTTCCTATAGAAATATTCCACTCTATAAAAGCTGTCCTACTTTCTAGAACTCATAGCTTTTCTGAGTCTCTTCTTAGTAACAAAGAAGCACATTTGTAACCCATTAGGGTTATTGTGTAGGTTCAAAACATTTACTACAATGGGTGCCTGTAGTAAGTGAGCAATAAATACTAAATAAAATCACTTGACTTAGTTACCAGTGTTGAAATTTATCATAAGTATCCATAGCCATCTAGTCTTATTTTACTGAAAATGATAGCTAAATTCAATTACAGAAAGATTTCTCATAAAATAGGGCATTAAGTTAGATATAGATTTTAATATTACCACTCCCTTCTCAAAATGTGACTATCTCTACATGTCTAGCTTTACTTCTCACAGCTTTTCATCACCTATCTTCCCTTCCTCTCCTATGAATATGTTGTGCTTACTCATACCTCTATTTTTCTATTAAGGTATTTCTGCCTTGAAGATATCCTTCTCTTTCCCCTGCATTTCATTTTCCCAAATTTCTGGGAAGTCTTTCCATATGGACTCCTAATATTTCATATTGATTATATAGTATCTGATTTTGTTTGACATTTGGAAGCATGCTAAATCATTATTTCATTAGCATATAAATCTTGAAACATATTTGGTTATCCGAAGGAAAACAGTGCAGAGTACTGAAAATATCCCAGGTTTTGGAAGTTGACGATGGGGATCTCTTAATAGCCCATCACCACTAATAACTACTGTTTAGACATATTTTCTTTAGATTATATTAGGGCTTAATCTCTCCATGCTATTATGCAGTGCCTTAGAGATTGACTGCCTTTGCTTTGAATAGAAATATGCAACCCAGCGTGTATCCATTTCAGAGTTGTTATTGTACTAAAATGTTACCCAGATGTTTCCTGTGTTTGGAAGGGGATTGAGTCTTGGGGATGCTGTACTTTTCAGTGGGTGAGCCCACTGAATCCCGATCTGAAGAAGCTGCTAGCAGGTGAGGTGTAGTTGGAAGAGATGGGTCACTGGGGGCATCACCTGCAGGCATATCTCCCTGTCCATTCCTCACTTCTCTCTCCACTTCCTGGCTGCCATGGAGTGAGCGACTTTTCTCAGTCATGACCTTCCACCATATGCTTTTGGTGGCTTTTTTGTCTCAGTGATGGGAAAGTGATGAAGATGAATATTGGTACCCAGAGAGGGGTTGCTGCTCGACTGTACCTGACCATGTGGTTCTGATGATTTTGGAACCACTTATGGGAGGATTTTGGAAAGATCTGAAGATGCTCACTAGGAAAGCTGTAGAATAACATAAGCAGGGTAACCAGAGATTGATGCGAGGTTCTTTTTGAAGCTCAGAAGACCAGAATGCAGAGAAAAATGAAGACCGTAAAGGCCAGGCCTAGGTGATTTTAGTAGACTGCATCATTTGAATCTTTTTTTGGTTGCTTTAAGGTTAATTTTAAGAAATTTTGTGAAGGAGAAAAACTCCTCAGATTTGGGGTCACCATCTGGTCCAAGCTGCATCCCTCTGGCTGAGCTCAGCTCTGTCCAGACTCTGGTCTTCATGAACTCAGCCTGCAACTGGTGCTGGGCTCTTGGACCTGTACAGTTGTTACAGTTACCCTTAATTGAACTCAATTCCTCCAATAGGAGCTCGGTGACGTCTGTCTGTTTGAGTCTTCTGGGAAGGAATTGTGTTTCTTGCTCTGATCCAGGATGACCGAGACAGCGGTCAAGGGGTCATGAGTACTAAAAGATGTAACCGGGAGCAAAGTCCATACACTCTGTCGACATCAGTAATGATGATCTGAGATGTAACACTCAATCACAGCTGTTGGCACTTTATAGTTGTAATGTACTTTCATGTGAATTTTATCATCTGAGACAAGAAATAATAACAAATAGTAGGTCACATTATTTATGTTATAGACAAGGCAACTAAATATCAAAATCTTGAGTTACCCCAGGTCTCTCTGATGATGAGGGAGCTTCTGAGCCTAGGCCTGAGATGGCCCCAGCATCTTCCATGATGTGGGTGCCTCCTTTTCAGCAATCTCTGCAGAACGTGCTGTACCAGGCAGGTGGGCAATGCTGACATCACAGCAGGAATCCCTGAGAATTTAATCATTTCACTGGTAGCTAGAGTCATGGGAAATAAAACTTTTTTTGACCACTGGGGACCTGTCTCCTTGTGCAGATTGAAGAAGACTAATACAGTGTGCCAACCCTATGAACAGCATTGGTCTAGAATGAGGCCTCATGAAAGGTCCCAGGAGCTGCTCACAAGTCCAAGAGAACATGCTGCTGCTTTTACCAAGCTGACCCTTTGGAGCACACAGATATTTCCCACCACATCTTGTTTCTCAAGATCACCATCGACTGACTATAGAACAGATTCGATAGTCTCTCCTGAGACCTACTCTGATGTTTCACATGTGTCATCTCCTTTAATCTCCAGGGCATCCTGGAGAGTTGGGCCATCTCTACTCAGGGTCATGGATCTGGTGAGTGAGAAGACTGAGGAGAGCCTAGAGTCCTGGGCCTGTCGTGGTTCTAACCTCTTGATTCTGCCGCTTCAGGCTAGGAACCAGCTCCTGCAGTCTTACCCCCCCCCCCCCGCTTTTTCCCTTTCCTTAGCTATAGACTGGTGAGAATTCAAAGAAGGACCAAGCCCACTGAATGAATCTTTTGATTCAGTCAGGGGCTGTTTGGAAGAGGCTGTACTTGATAACAGAGCAGAGCTGGTGGCACAGAGAGTATTTAGAAGCCAAGTCCCCCCCTAGTATTTTCCTAGGTGATTAGAGAAAGAGAAGGAGGGAAATACCCAATGAACTTCTAGAGGTTCAGCATCAAGTCTGAGGTCTCCCGCTCCGAACTGGACCACCCTTGTGGTGTAGCCTGCTCGGGTTCCCTGCTGCCTCTGAGATGTAGTTGCACCACATTGCTCACCATACGACTGAGCATAGCTCCCTCACGCCTCTTGGGGCCACTCCTGCTGCGAACTCCCTGAGTCTCCGTGGCAGGAATGTCTGCCTTTGTTTTAGCACCCACTCCAAAAACATCTCATGCCCTCGTGGGTGGTGAGCCTAGACCCAGACAGCCCTTTCTTGGGCTGTTCCTTGCTCATGTGCAGGGCTCATCCCTTCCATGAACCCTGGGCATGGCCGTCCTCCTGCAGACACATAGTGGGCAGTGGTGCCCAGCAGGGATGGAGCTCTCCTTCTCCAGGTGGAGGAGCTGAGGGTGGCACCTTTCTCAGAAAGCATTCCATATGCTGGTTGTACAATGGCAATTTATATCTTTGCTCTCAGGACCAGGCTTTGGCTGGGTGCCTAAAAATAGAGTGGACATAAATTAACAGAGGGGCAATTTATAGTCTGTCATGTCTTATTGCTTAATGAATTTGTCAAAAATCATATTACTCTGAAAATTATGGCATGAGGGGCCCACGGGGCTTATGTCTTTAAGAGGGAGACTGTTCCAGCCTCACAGAGCAGGGCTGCCTGACCACTTTCCCCTTTTAATGCAGACAGCAGAATCTCTGAGCCCTTCTGTTTATTTACCAAATCTCCACTGACCTTCACTTTGCATTAGGACTACCAGGGATGACCTTGGCCGGTTTGCAAATCCTCAACCCCAGTCCACCTGCTGTCAGAGCCAAATAGGATTTAGGAGTCTATCTTACACTCAGATTCCGTGCTCATATGATGTCATACAGTACTGGCTTCTGCTCACCCTCGGCTTCATGACTAACTTCTCAAATCAGCCAAATCTGTGTCCTCTGTAATGAGGGCACCAAGCAGATCCCTCTTTCAGCAATTTCTTTCTGCCCCTTTTTCTTCCATTTTCTCCTCTTTCTCTACCCATTGCTGCCACACCTCTTTAGGGCTTTGCACCCCTCTATTCTTGGGACCCAAGTCCTCTCTGAGAGATGCTGTTTTACAGAGTAAAAAGTCAGACAAGAATCTGCTTTGATTCTAGGCATTCTGCATTTGTTAACTGAAAATAGTAATACCTAATACACAGGAATAGGGGTTAGTATGCCCAGCCTTCATCCACATATCCATCCATCCACCCACCTGCCCACCTACCTATTCATCCAAAACTCATGTGTTCACTTGGTAAATATTATAATATTATTGGCATGCTTAGAATGAATCAGACCCATGCTTGGCATTTAGGATACATAGTGGAATTCTAGGTGAAGTTCTTAAGGACTTTGGACTCTATTCAGATGAAAAGATACATAAAAACCAATATGAAGACTTTCGTGACTGAGAGAGACAGGTTCCTACTGGAAAACAGCCCCCCTGCATGCTCAAAAGGCTCCTTGGGGTGTATTCAGTTGCCAAGCTCTGTTTGGGGGCTGCCTGGGGGTCGGAGGCCACAGTCCATGCCCAGCAACTGTGAGGAGCTGCTTTGGAAACCTAGCACTCATAGGGCTGCTCAGGTTCTTAGTGTTTTTCTTTCTGGATGTTTCTTTACCTCTCCCTTGATATCCTGTTTATCTTTTTTTTAAATTGAATTCTTTATTGGTACAATTTATATATATCTCAAAATCACGTATAACATTGGGGAATTTGTACTAGTATATGAAACAAGTTAATTCTCATTTTTACCCATATCTCTACCCACCCACACCTCCTCATCCCCTTTATACATGCAATATCCTGTTTATCTTATAATTCTTTGGAGGACCTGTGATTATGAATTGGTTGGTGGCATTTGGAAGATTTAAAAACATTTTTATAACATTTTTGCAACACTGAGGAACAAACCTAAGACCCCATGTGCGTTGGCCACTGCTTTGCTCCTGGGCTGCACTCCCAGCCCCCAGCTGGATCTTTTTATTACTTGTTTTTCCTGAGGAAAAACTGTCCTGTGGGACCCAAACATACAGAAGAGCAGAGGCCAGTGGCGGGCAGGTGTGGGCTGCCGCAGAGGTGCAGGTGCCCGGGCAGCTCCCTGGCCATCTTAAGGTTTGTCTGCGTGGCCAAGTGTAAGCAGCCAGTCATCCAACAGTTAACCAATACTTCTTCCCCCCCATTTAATTTCCATTTCTTTGTTTCATGCAACCAAAGAGCTAATGGCTGGCAAATTTATTATGACCCATTGTTTGGCTCATGGAGTCAACTGATTCTTTCCCTTTCTATGTTCTGACTCCCTCCTTTGTCTGCAGTTTTATTTTACGGTTCTTTTTGTACACATCCAACACATGCTGAGGTTATTGAAAAAGCACAAATTATACAGAATCTAATTTGCATATCTATGGAGGGTCCTATCCCAGAGTCCTCACCAGGCAAAGTGCCCACTGACTCCTGTGTCCTCCCCTGCACTCTGCCTTGGCACCAGCTCCCACTGGCCACCCTTGCTGCACCTGGAAGAACTGTGCGTGGCCCCCATGGTGGTTTCAGCTTTACACTGCATAGGGAAAAATCCCCACAGGGGACTGGAGAAGGGGATATTTAGCAGGACAGGTCAGAGGGCAGCTCCTGGGGACTGAGATAGCACTGGGGGACTGAGAAGATGCAGGTGGCTTGACAGCAGGGCTAGGTGCTTTGCCAGCTGCTTTCCATAAAAACTAAACTTCTGACTTTGAGGCAGGTATAGGTTCACAGGTGTGAGATGCAAGATGATGAGGAGAGCCCCTGCAGAGCTTTCCATACACTCACCTGAGGTATTTGTATTCCTTAGCCGAGCCCATGCTCAGCATCTGTAGAACAGGAGCGGTAGCAGTTCATAGAGTGGGGTGAGATAGCTGTGCGGACCACCTGACATGGCACCTGTGAGACCCCCAGAAGGGCATCGTGCCCGCCTGCCCTCAGCAACCACTGGCCTCCTCACCACTGGTTAAATGATGCTGGCTGTGTAACTCTGATTAATGGGTATATTGGCAGGAGTCCCTGGTACTCCATGCTTAGTTTTGATCTAAGTTCTGTGATGGAAAAAGGACATTTTAAGGTTTGATATAAAAATGATACATTTAGTGGAAGATTACTCCATAACCTTAACATCCAGTTAAAATTATTGCTAATATTGTATTGTATACCTCTTGCAGTTATAGATTTAAACAACAAAAATGTGATTGTACTTCTCATACTCTTTTGTAACCATAATAAAAAGATGACAGTCTATTTTAGGACTGCATAATATAGTGCAGTAAGGAGAACTACATTCAAAACTTTTATGATACTCAGTATTTTGCTCTGGTCAATCAATTTCTTTCTGCTCCTTTTCTAACTCCTCTTCCAACTCTTCTCTTTCTTTTCTTCCCCTTCTTTCTTTTTCTACTAATAAAGAGAGGTGTATTAAATGCCCTTAAAAACAAATCTTTGTATTCATCCATGATTTGTTTTAGGACCCACTTATGGGAGCTAGTGTTTAGAGTTTAAAGGGTCTATATAGCCTTTGTTTTTTTTTTTTTTTTTTTTTTGAGACAGGGTCTCGTTTTGTAGTTCAGGCTGGTCCCAAGCTCACTATGTAACCCAGGCAAGCCTCGAACTCAGCAGTCCTCATGCCTCTGCCTCCCAAGTGCTGGGATTACAGGCATGAGCCACAATGCCATGCATTGTGGTATGTGGTACTGGGATAGAACTCAGGACCTTGCACTTATAAGGCAGATGCTAGAACCTCTGAGCTAAATCCCTGGCCTGGCCTATGGTTTTTGAGACATAGTAAACCACATTGTTACCAGGTACTTAAACCAGTGATTCACTGACTGGGGTGTATATCAGAATGATCTCAGGAGCTTTTTAACCCCCTACAGTGGCACCTCAGTTGTCCAGTGGCTCCAGACCCAATCCCCCCTTCTGTAGCAGCACGTCTGCTCCATGTTCCTGATTTTGCTTGCTAGTCAACCAAATATCTGACTTGACAAACCCTGTCCAGGCTGAGAGCGAGGTGGCGGAGGTTGGATAGTGCATCTCCGTGATACTGCTGTCACTTAACACAATTGGAACAATGACAGGAAACTTTAGTGTCTCTGAATTGACTGGTTGATGCTAATCTGTCACATTTTGCTTATTTCCCAATTGGCTCAGGACTCAGCAGATCGAGAGATGTGCTGTTTATCCTACGCTTCTTCATAGATTCTCTCCAAGGCACTTGCCACTAGATAACTTGTGTGGGATTCACACTGCCAGGCCTGTGAACCTGGGCTTGCAGCATGGCAGGGTAGGGGGTGGACCCATGGGAAGTCACCAGCTCCAAGTGAGCATGAGGACGGTGAGAGCAAACCAATGAGGGGTGCCCCTGGGCTCAGGCTAGGGAGCTGAGGCCTGGGATGTCTAGAAGGGGTGCAGACTGGGACCTTGGAGCGTCCTTGGCAGGACTAGAAAGTAGGAGGAGCAGTGCTGGCCTGGGAAGGAAGAGACACAGAGCCCAAGAGACCACTTCCTGCCCCAGCCGGTGAGGACTTGTGGCCACTGGGCGCCTCAGTCCCATTCACCCCTGCTCAAGCGTGGCCGGGGGCTCCTGCTCGGCACTGGGGTGTCAGTATGGCTGGATGCACGCTGCGTCTTGCCTTGCTTGGCAGTTGTGGTAGAATAAAAGCTGACAACATCTACAGCTTTGACCTAGGCATGGCCCAGGCTGCAGGAGTCTAAAGTGCATGTGCCCCTTGTTTCTCTCTCCACGAAGTTTGAAGTGCTAGAGCTTTGAGGCTAAATCAAAGTGCTCATGATTTTAAGCAGATATAGCCATCATTAGTAGCTCGATTTTAAACCATTAACTGTAGCCACAAGATTTTTAAACTGTTATTTCTTCAATTGCTCAGTTCCACTCTATTTTTAATAAAGGAAATGTCAATAGAGAGCCACCAGAACCAAATCACAAGTGCAAGATTTTCTGCCAATTATTATATTTAAGTTCTAAAAATTTAAAGAGGAGAATTACTAAGCAAGATCTTGTGAAATCAAGGTTTACAAGTAGTTTCATCTGCCTCAAATTTTTGTTATGGATTCTCTTTCAGTCTTATTTCCTCTTAGTAACTCAATTGCTTGTTATTTTTGTGTATTTTGAAATACTTCAAACATGGCCCTCCAGTGAAAACAACCACGTTTTCTGACAAGAGCTAGTTCACAACTAGCAGAATAACAAACATTCCATAGGAAATGAAGAGCAGCTCTAGCCTGTAACCAAAGCCAGATGTGAGTGAGCAGGAGCTCTGCTCTGCAGCCTTACGCTGGCCAGCTCAGCGGTGGGGCCCTCGGCGGCCGTGGCCATCTGCACACAGAAGGTGCCCGGGCTGCTCTCCAGCCGAGAGTGTTCCCAGTCCCACAGCTGTGGGGTCGACTCCCGGCGATTTCCACCCTGGGGTCCTGCGGCCTGGATTATGTGCTCCCAGGCAAATACCGTTCCCTGTTCTCTTCCCTATTGGCAAGAAGATGGCGTGGCTGTCTACCCAGCAAGAAATGGAACCGGAAGGCTGGCGCCGCGTGGGCGACTAGTACTAGTGGTTAGGGACACAGAGCAGGGGCAGTGAACCCTGGTGTGCCTGCTGCGTGGGGATGCGGGGCCCCCCAACGTCACCCGGCAGCTGAGCCTGGGTAGCAGCGTGTGCAGGGCCACATGCTCAGGTGGGAGCGGTGGTGCCAGATGATGGCATCATGAGCTGTAGCTCCAGGGCTGCAACCTATGGCCACTCCCCGTGGCCAGTCAGTCCTCATGTTTAACTGCAGTGCTGGCACTCTATGGTAAATAAGTGGGTTTGAGGCACCCATTTCTAAAAGGTTCAGCATCGCTGGCACGGATTCCCTAGCTCAGGAGCATGGGTCTGGGCTTTGGATTCCCTTGGTATCACCTGCATCTCGTCGGGCTTAGGTTCTTAGGCTCAGTGTGGTCGTTAAATGAGTTAACAGTCTGAGTTTACACAGAGCTGGTGTGTGGTAAAAGCTCTGCAAATATTTGTAAACGAATCACACACAGCCTTCTCAGAGAGGCTGCGAACTTCTCACACCCTCCTCTCCACAGAGGCCCTGCCTCAGCTCAGGTCGGCTCTGCCCTGGGCAGGTGTGATCTGCGTCTTCTTAGTGCGGCCTGAGTTGTTTCGCCCCCTCCCAGTCTGTTTCTGAAGACAAGGGACACAGACCAGACCACTCCAGGCTGTGTCACCCCTGCTCTTCGCACCCGGGGCTACTCAGTGCAAAGCCCTTGGATGCAGAGGTGCACGTGGGGCGCTGCCCAGCCTCCTGAGCATCCAGCTCACTTGCTGTCAGTCACCTTGCTCCACCCCGATCTGCCTTCAGCCTCTGTCTGTCTGTCTCTCTTGCTGAAGTTTCCTTGACTCTTCTGCTCATGCTCCCCTTATGTAGATGATTATTGCACAAGATGATTTCTTACTGTGAAATGTGAGCTCCAGAGCAGCACTCCATGTGTACACACCAACACACACACGCACACACATGCACACACACACACACACACACACACTTTTAATTAACACTTTAACTCTATCCTTGCCTTCCACAGTATCTGATAGAGAATAGATGCTCAGTGTGCAATGAAAGAATGAGAAGATAAGAAACTAAGTCATTTTAGCGATCATTTAATCCATGCCTAATTTTTTTTTTTTTGAGATAGGGTCTCGCCCTGAGCTCACTGTATAGCCCAGGCAAGCCTTGAACTCAGCAATCCTCCTGCCTCTGCCTCCCGAGTGCTGGGACCCAATGTCTAATTTTATGGATGAGAAAGTAGGTCCAGAGACAACTGTCTTGCTCTGGGTCATCCCCAGCAGTGTTAGAATGGACACGAACAGGGCTTCATAGTGCCTGCTCCAGGTATGCAGGTGGGGTTATTAAGGCCTCTCGGGATGAGTTATATACTTCAGAGTTCTCTATCGAGGAGGGCACATGCTCCTGCCAGCACTGTCCCAGTCTACCCTCACTGGATATATCCCTTTCCTGGTACCCTGGTCCAGGCCCCATGGTGGGGCATGCAGGGGCACTTCCAAAGTTAGGCCAGGAGTCTGCCCTGCCTGCCCTCCTGGCCTGGAAGCGACCTCCACTGATCAGCGTTTAGTCAGAATGAGGTTAGGGCAGGGGCAGCACATACTTTTTGAAATATAAATGTGGGAATTAATTTTTAAACTATGTGGTCCTTAAGAAACTCTGTGTGTTTCTGTGTGCATGTGTGTTTCTGTGTCTGTGTCTATCTGCTTGTATCTGTGTGTACATGTCTGTGTCTGTGTGTCTATCTGCTTGTATCTATGTGTACATATGTGTTTCTGAGTGTCTGTCTCTGCTTGTGTGTGTCTGCGTCTGCGTCTGTGCATGCGTGTGGAGGGAACAGTGGCTGGAGGGGTAACTCAGAAGCAGCTCTGCAGAGACGCCCTGAGTTTTGAGTCCAGGGTGGAAAGTCGTCAGGAAAGAGTCAGGTCAGCTCTGGATCCTGCGATCCTGCCTCACAGGTGTGGGCAAAGGAGGGAAGTTATGAGCCATGAAGAGCTGTAGAGATGTGGGAGGGACACCAACTGCTGTCCGACGGGTCGGTGTCAGAGAAGGTTGCAGCTGCCCAAGGCCAGGCCGCAGGGAGCTCACCCTCCTCCTCCCATCTCTGTCTCTAAGCCCTGCTGCCCACCGGGGCCGTGCTCTCCCTGGGCACGGACGCCTGCTGGCAGGGCCTCTTTTCCGCGGGACCCACCTCTCCTGGCACGCCAGCCTCCAGCTCCCCTGCTATCCAGTTACAGCCCTGCCCGGAAGGAAGTGTTCCACCCTCCTGCCCCTGCCAGAGCCCCTCAGTGCAGTCTCCCTGGAGAAAAAGGCCACTGATCAGCAGGAGGCCGGACACCAGAGGTCCCCGTGGCACATGGTCCTCCTGTCCTGCCTGGACCCCAGCTCTGGCCACTCCACTCTCCCAGCGTCAAAGGCAGAGTGACTGAGCACGCAGGACACAGGAGCTTGCACATTCAAGGGCTTCACTGCACGAGCATGTCCGTCTGTCCACGGCAGTGAGCGCCTCCTAGAGAGGACACATCTTCTCACCTGCCCTGATCCGCCTGCGTGTCTGCACAGCTACCTGTGTTCCCCTGCACAACTGGTAACTGTCGGTCAGGACAAATGACCCAGCCTGGAGACTGGAAAATCGAACATGTACTTACTTCCAGTGGCTGTGGCAGCGGTGCTGAAGCCAGGCCATATTTCTCCTCTCTGTGGTGCTGACAGGTGGCTCGAGGTGTGGTCACGCTGAGGCCTCTGGCTGAGATGCACCAGCTGAGCTGGCTGGGGAAACCGGGCGAGCCTCCCCTCTACATGGCCTCTGAGGTCGGGGGGTGGGGTGGGGCGGTCTCAGGAACATTCCAAGATTCTGGAGCTGGTGCAGATGCTGCCTGTCAGCGCAGTTGGCCGTCAGACCTGCAGAGACATGGCATACTCTTCTTGCTACATCCACGTGGCACCAGTGTGCCCACACCTGCCCTCCCCAGCCAGTGCCACTGGCGGACGCATTGCACACACACAGTCCCAAAGCCTGGAAGCGGCGCATGGCACGCACCCTGCTTTCCCTGTCCACTTCAGCTTCAGCCTGAGGCCTGCTGGCGAGTGAGCCACAGACCTCGGTGACCCTGAGCCTCGCACTGCCAGGCTCTGGCCGCTGCCACACAGGCCCCTCTGGCGTCTTGGGGGCTCTTCAGAAGGATGTGGTTCCTCTCCAGCCTCCACCTCCTCCTCCAGCTTTGCTTCTCCTACAGCACTGAATTTAATAATCTTGGGTGCTTTTTCTGTGAGATGGCTGGTTTTGCAGAGCAGGGACTGTTGGCTTTTCATTGAAATTGCTGTCAAAAGCACTGGCTTACACATACCAGAGCTCAGTAAGTATTTCTTAACAGAAAGATTGGAAAATGAGGACTTTGCCTATAACTAAAAACGATCAGGAGAGAGGAGCAAGGAGGAGAACACAGAATTACCTCGAGTTCTCCGTGTTTCAGGGGCTTTCAGTACTCAGGCAACGCAGAGGGTTCTGTAGCCAGCAGGCCCCAGCGGCGCTGCTGCACCCACGTGAGCGGCAGCCCATTGCAGCTAATGGAAATAAATGTACCGTTTCGCTCTAAATCACCGGGCGACGCAGCGGCCGCCGCTCTGCAGTGACCTTCTGGTGCCCTCATCATTCTCTGCCTGCAGAGCCTGGGCTGGCCATGCTGATTCAGCACTAGGACGCATCTGGGAGGACAGGTGCAGTGCAGAGAGGAGCCCGAGGTCTGCCCTGGGCCAGGGCCGGGGCCACGTCCCCCACCTCCCCACCTTCACCTGTGCCCCTATTGTCTTGGCACCTGCAACTTCCAGTGTTCCCCAGATGCCCCCAGGGGACCCCGGTGCCCTGACAGTGGAGTGAGCGCTGGCCCCTTGGGTGGGTGCAGGGTGCTGCAGGAAAGCTGCGAGGTTTGGACAGGTGTGTGACTGACGGGAAGACCTGACTCGTCAGCCCCCGACACCTGCCAGGACAATTGGCTGAACCGGTGGCGTAGACGGAATCGGGATCGTCCAGAGACACAGAACACTTGGTCCTCACCTGGGACTGGCCCGTCTCCCTGCACCCCATCCTCTGACATGGAGCCACGTGATTGGGCCCTGGAGGCGCACATCTTCCGGCTGGGCACTACACCCGGTGAGGTGCTGCTCCGAGCCTGCATTTGTAGCCCCGCGCGCATCTCAACTCTGGGTGGCCGTCTGTCCTCCCTGCCCGGTCCTCGCAGCCGCACTTGCTGCCTGTGCCCAGGCCAGTGGAGGCTGCTTGCTGCTAGACTGTCCATTTTACAGCCATAGACCTGGATCCTGGAGGCGCCTGGTTTGAAGGGTCAGTCTTGGGACTAGGAAATGTCTCACTATCCTCTTTGCCACCCAAAAGGTGAGCTCAAGGTCACAGATTCAGCGGCTTCCAACCTTTTATGTTTAAGAATTAGGGTGCTCTTTGTTCAGAGGAAATCTCCAGTGTCCAAAGCGCAGGAAGGCAGTGCTGCTCTGGGTAAGCAGAAGTGAGCTCGGTTCCCCAGACTGTCACTGTTGCTGTCGGGGCTGTAGGAGCTGCCTGTCAGAGCCTTCTGGGGAGGGCTGTAGGAAGCCCTGCCAGTGTCAGCCTCGTCCATGGCTCCCCTGGTCCTGTGTGGTCATGGGCATCCCGGCAGAGAGGGCTTGCAGGCCAGTCAGGGCTGGGGAAGTGCCTTGAAGTAAGAGGTTCTAAGTCAAAGCTGAGCCCTGCCACTGACTAAGGGCAAAGCTATAAAATTTCCTCTAAGTCAGCCTTGATTTCTTGAAGATGTTTATGAAATGACATAATATCTATGGTGAGCAAACTATTTTCTCCTAGGAAATAAAACATGTTTAAATGAATTTCTTGAAAAAAATTCAAAGCACATATAACTATTATAAATTATAAACATACAATTGTTATATAATTTATATTACCTTCTTTATTAAATAGAATTTTGAAGAGAAACCCAAAAGCTTTCTAAACCCTAAAATTGTGTCTCAGTGTACTTGAGATGAGGCAGGACAGAAACAAGGGTCTGTCCTTCTGTCCTGCAGCCTGGAAGATAACATTGCATTCAGATCTGCTCATTAGTGAACAGAACCCTGCAAAGTAGGGATTGAAGGGGAGACTCAGAGAAGTCAAGTCATTTTTTCCTAAGGTCACCAGGAAGTCTGATTTGGGGGTGGAACCCAAAGTAGTTGATTCCAGTTAGTGAAGTATTTACAAACCATATCAGAAAAGGGAGAAATAGCAGCTCTATTATAAATGAGCCTCTGACCTTCAATGTCGTAGGAGTGTTTTTCTTACTAATCTAAGTGCCCAGTGTGCCTACTCTACGCTGGTGGGTATTGGTTTCAGGACCCCCGGCTCTGCAGACTTCGATGTTCAGCCCCCAGCTCCCAGGTCCAGTCTGCTGTCTTTTTCTCAGAGGGAGAAGGCCCTGGGCCAAGGAGCAGGTCTGGAAGAGACTGCCGTTGTACCTCACTGGTCATAAGTGCCGCATGGCTGCCCCTGACCACAGCGGACTGGGAGGCTGTTGCAGTTGCCCGGTAAGAAGAGGGGCCTGGAGCAGCTACCTTGTAGTAGGAGGAGTCTGAGGCGAGGGCCACGCCTCTCTCCTCTCTCTGTGTTGGATGTGTTGGATGTTGCTTCTGCACCAAAGAGTCCTTGCACTGCTGGTGCTAGAGGGTCTTCTTCTCGTTGATGGTTAGGGACAGATCCCAATTCATCTGCCCATTGGTAGACCCTCCCCATCCCAGTCATGTGGGTACACACCCTCAATAAGCCCTGCTTCATTCGTGGTCCAGTTGTGCAGTGTCTTCTTTGGTTCCACATCTCAAGGCTTCTAGCAGGCTGCACTCTCCCATCCTCCCTGTGTTCCCAGATCGGCCGCCTGGGTGGGGGCCAGGGCCTCCCACGGCTGGGAGGGATGTGGAGATGGGTGGCATGGGTGCCAATGGCCCACATTTCCTGAGTGGTTATTGTGTGGGCATCCGCAAGTCTCATGTCATTGTCTCTCAGGATTCTTTTCTGGGGGATCCCTGGGACTCAGATACATTAAAAAAAATTAACCCCAGGCTGGAGAACAATACTCTCTGCACTGGGAACCCCAAAACAAGCAGGAGTAACTATTTTAATTTCAAAGTAGATTTCAAGCCAAAGCTGGTCAAAAGACAAAGAAAACATTGCATATTGGTTAACAGAACTAGTCAACAGGAAGTGATAACAATTATAAACATATGTACCAAACCACAGTGCATCCAATTTTGTAAAACAAACTAATGGATGTAAAAGATGAGGTAAATATCAGTGCAATTCTTGTGTCTCATTACCTCACTACCACAAATAGACAGGCTGAACAAGAACTAGCAAAGAAATATCAGAGGTGAATCAAACTGTTTTCTTTCTTTCTTTCTTTTTTTTTTTTTTCTTGAGACAAATCTCTCTTTGTAGTTCAGGCTGGCCCTGAGCTCACTATGTAGCCCAGGCAAGCCTTGAGCTCAGCAATCCTCTTGCCTCTACCTCTCAAGTGCTGGATTGACAGGCGTGAGCCACCATACCCGGTATCATGGTGTGTGTATTGATTGCTGGTGGGTGTGAATTACCACACCTGGTATTGCTGTATGTGGTTACTGGGGCTCAAACCAGGGACCTTGCACTTGCTAGACAGGTGCTAGAACCACTGAGCTAAATCTCTGGCCCATGAATCAAACATTTAACAAATTAACTTAATAGATATCTACAGAATGATCCATTCAACAACAGAACACACATTCTTTTTAACTGCATATATTTTCTCCAAAAGAGACCATGTACTAGTGAATAAAGCATGTCTAAGTAAATTTTAAAAATAGAAAATTTACCATTATTAGATTTCACATTGCAGTGAAAGCTACAGCAAAATAAATCACAAAAAAACTATGTAAATATGTGGAAATTAAACAGCATACACTTGAATAATGATGGGCCACAGAGGAAATTATGAAAAAATAAAGACAGTTCGTAGAATTAAATGATAATGTCAGTACAACATTCCAGAGCTTAAGGGACACAATGAAAGCAGTCCTATGAGGGAAGTTTATAGTGTTTCATTATGTAATCCTACAAAAAGAAGAAAAAAAGACAGAAATGAATGTAATCAGAAAAAAGGTAAAATCACACAACAAAACTGCTGAAATCCAAAAATTGTTAGCAACTACTTTGCAAACATATATATTGAACAATTGGAGAACACAGAAGAAATGAAGAGATTTCTAGATATGTGCAATTCTGTCAAAACAGAATTAAAAGACTGAAAAATTTCAAGTAACCCAGTAATAGGCAAGTAAATTGAAGCAGTAATTAAAAACAATCTAACTAGTAAGAAAAATATTGTACCTGATATATTCATAGCCAAATTCACAAGAACTTCAGAGAAGATCTGAGAAATCCTTCTCAAATTCTAGGGGCATCATGGAGAATGTTTTTGAAAGGCATATTGTAGAACCTTTAATAATGCCCACATTTATTTTTTAGGAGTAATTCTAGAGTAGAAATATTAATTTTAATTTTATGGGTTTTGTTATGTTAAATAATGAAATATCACTAAAATAAAATAATAACAATATGTAATGAGTGCTTAGAATAAACATTTTCAACATAAACTGTTAACTTGCTCAGAAAATCTAAAAAATAACAGCAGAAATGCATTACTCTGTGAATGCAATGAAAATACAAATAAAAGTCTACCATAGAAATAATCTCTGCTTCAATTATCACACCAGACACAGTCTTCACGTGACCACAGCATGTCTCATACACAAGTCCTGCTTACACCGACAGCACGTGTGCTTAGCTTTCATTTCCTTTGTGGCAGGCTATACATTTCATGTCTCTTATCTCCTCTTTTGCGAGAAACTTCTTATTGCATTATCCAGTGTGGATGCAGCAGGACAATGAAATAGAAATAAAAATAAAATATTAAATATATACTGAGTGTTTAGAATAAACATCAACATTTTCAAAATCAACTGTTTTCTGCTTATAAAATCTAAAAAATAACAGCAGAATTACAATTAAAATGCAAATAAAATTCTACTACAGAAATAAACTTTGCTTCGATTTTGACACCTATGCAATTTTCACACATGAAAACAGCATGTTCCTCACACAAGTCTCAGTTGTATCCATAGCACATGTGTTTTGCTTTCTTATCTTTTTGGGTAGGTCATACTCATCACACCTCTTGGCTCGCTATTATTATTATTTTTTTCTTTTATATAATGTGCAAGTGGCAGGAAAATGAAATATAAAAA
>PVIC010039825.1:0-16948 GCA_004025085.1 Thryonomys swinderianus | reverse complement strand
GTGTGTGTGTGATATGACCGTCCTGCTTCCTGCTTTAGAGTTAGAATTGGGGATGATCATGAAAAGATAAGGAAGAGCGTTGACACTGAGTCTCCAGCTTTAAAAAGGTGACTCAACAAAATTGTGTTTCCACCTGCTGAGAGGTTCCCAGTTGCTTTCCTCTTGGGTGGCACTTGTTACTCTATGATCCAATCAGGGGCCCTAAAACTGAATCTCAGCCATCTCAATGCCTGCTATTCCGGGGACACACCCACTCTTTCCCTCCCAGCTGGGCCCTCTGGCTGGGAATGGCCTTTTATTCCTTTCTACTGAACTCATACACCCTCCACCCCACCCCGCCTGAGTTTACGCAGCCTCACGTGATGCCTTCCCTGAGCACCCACCTATGGTGGTTCGAAGGTGAAGGTCTGAGTTCTGCAGCCTGACTGTGTGGCGTGGGTCCTACCCCAGACCACTCCTTACCTCACATGCAAGTTTTAAAAAATAAGTGAAGATCTCTGAATGTTCTTGTGAATAAAGGGAAAAAGTAATACCACACAGTTGGGGATCAAATGAGATACACATAAAATATGCTCAGTCTGCGGGTCATGGTGGCTCATGCCTGTAATCCCAGCACTCGGGAGGCAGAGACAGGAGGATTGCTGAGTTCAAGGCTTGCCTAGGCTACACAGTGAGCTCAGAGCCAGCCTGAACTACAAAGTGAGACCCTGACTCAAAACAAACAAACAAACAAAAATATGCTCAGTCTGTCACAGAGGAAGCACCAAATAAGTAGAAACAGCCCCAAATTTGCCTGTGCCTGGTCTTCTCTACTAGAAGGCATGGGCTGGCTCTCTGTCCTCTTGGTGTTTGAAGTATGGTTTGCAGACATGCAGTTACCTGAAAGCCTTTTCCCTACACTGAAACTCGGGGCCTGTCCTGGGCCTGTGGGCCCAGCAGGCCCTGTAGTACAGATTAATCGGGTGCCCATGTGACACACAGATACTGTCCATACAGACACGTTGGAGAAATACTCTACTCATTTTATGGAACCTAGATATGGAAGCTAGTATTTTAATTCTAGCAATGCTTCCCCAGAAAATAGAAACTTAATTCTATAAGATCACTAGATAACTTATTTACTTGTAAAATTCCTTTAGACTTTTTCTTCAGTGTGATTCTTGGAGCAGCACCAATGAGGTCTCTTGGGAATGTGTTGGGAATGCACATTTTCAGGTGCTTCTGAGGCAAGCTACGGGCTGCTGCCTCAGGACACGAGGAGGCCACCAGAAAGACCACGTTGTCGCATACATCTTCCTTCTGCATGTTTGTGGGTTTCACTTTCTCTGGCCTGTCTCTCATAGAAGCAAAAGAAAATGTCGTAAAGTCATGTTTCCTCTCCGCATTTGCTGGATATCCACTCATGTACGTGTTCACATCTACCTGGTAGGCTTGTGTATGTCATAACTGTATTTCTGATGGATGGAACACAGTTTTTATGACTCCTCTGCAGTCCTTATATTTCATTTTGTTTTATTTTGTTAATTTTATTCATTTTTTGAATAGGTGATAGATGCACAAGGTACAAAATTCCCAAGGTGCAAGAGTTTACAGTGACAAGTAAGTCTCCCTCACCATTATATCAGTAATGTAGTTCTGAAAAGGCAAATCACTGAATTTTCAATCACTGATAAATTTATTGAGCATCTACTATGGACCAAGTATTTTTCTGGGCACCAGATATAGAAAAATTAAAACAAAGCCTCCTGCTCTCCTGAAACTTACTTTTGATCTACAGTTTCTGGTAGTATTCATTCAACAATATTATAAGTTTTCTGGAGTTCACACAATACAGTAGTTCAAAAGTAGATCTCCACAGTCAAACCAATTGATTTTGAGTTCCATCTTTTCCATATTTTAAGTGATCTTGGAGTATTTATTCCATCATTACAGACTGAGTTTTATTGATCTTAAAACAGATTTAATGGTTCTTTGTTATAACAGTGTGAGAGTTAAGGCCTAGGAATTTAGTTCAGTGGTTCTGGTGCCTGCCTTATAAGCACAAGGTCCCAAGTTTGATCTCCATTAACAAAACAAAAATGTAACAATTAAGTGGCATAATGCTATATATACAAAGCAATAAGTAGTGTCCAGAACATAGTAAATGCTCAATAAATATAAGTGTTGATTATAATGTGATCTCATTTTCCTATGATGTAGACTAGAAAGGGTTAATGGATCACTTATCTTGGCAGTTTTCCCTTCCTCTCTTTGCTATATGATCAAAATCACGTTTTAATGAATAAGTAGCAATAAATTTATGTCATCTAAGTTCGATCATTAACTGTTTATGTGGAGAACTATTCACTGAGTTCTATTAAGGAGCCAACTAACTAATCAGAATAGTGAATATATTCTTCTTTCTTCATTTATTGAGCTTTTTAAAATCTCATGTAATTTGAAGATTTTTGTACTACAGTATTTATTCATTGAGAGGTTTTTTTAGTGTTTTTAGTGTTACAAACTACATATCTTCAGAATATTCTGTATTTCACAAGCTGACAACTAAGCTCCTCTAAGCAAAAATCTTAGCAATATAATTTGGTATAGTTATTTTAAAGGACTTTGTGATTCAAGTCTCCACTTAGCTGAGAAAGAACTTTCAGTTCTTAGAAAAGCAACTGAAGTATGTTGAAGTAGTAGTTTTAAAATGGGAAAAGACTAGAAGAAAAGATGACCTGAAGAAGAAGAGCGAACAGGAGGAGGAAGGGGAGGAGGAGAGGGGAGAAAAAACTCCTAGAACAAGACAACACCTTTAAGTATTAGACTAAGAGCTATTTCCTTCAGCATAAAAATGATCATATGAGAGCATAATGAAGATCGCGAAGAAGTGGAAATATATACACATCAAAATACATACTAAACCATTGGCTTGAAATCCAAAAAGAAAAAGGGCACACCCCTTACCACCACAGTACTGGTAATTACTTAATATTTTCTTTGCCTTTCTCCGTATTTTGTATCCTTTTCCTGATAGACAAATTTATGCAGCTGTGAGGGCCTTGCAGTATTTGAAATCTCTTGGGCTAGTCAGCCATGTAAGGAGGCCCAGAAGAGATGGCCGTGAACGTGAAGTGTAATGTCTCCACTGACATTTTTATTATTTGCTTAGTGGTGGGATGGAGGTAGATTAGGGGAGTTTTATGTTCTCTTTAAAATATTTTCTAGGTTCTGATGTATCATCGATAGATAGGGATTGGCAAAAAGAACATCAGCACCCAACATGAAGTAGAGGAGGCTTTCCCTAACAGCACTGGCCAGCGTACTTCTGGTCTTTATCTGTACAAATCATGCAGTGTACCGCAAGCTAACTGCTAATTTATTAGGGATGCATTAGGCAGCCAAAGTAGCACTTCTTCAGCTCACCTTTGACCTTAAGCTTTCCATTTCTCTCTGTCTCTGGCGATCTGTTACAAAGCAACAGCCTAACAGGCATGGGGGCATAAATCTATGACCCCAGCTGTTCAGGAGGCAGGAGTACAACAAGTTCAAGGCCTGCCAGGACAGTATAGTGAGACCTTGTCTCAAAATACAGTTTTAAAAAGGGTTGGGGATCTAGACCAGTGATAGAAATAATACCCACCTTTAAACTTGGTAGTTTAATTTATTACTATCTCCTGTGGCTCTGTGAGTTAACTGGGCTCAGCTGGGCTCTAGGGCTCTTTCATGATGCTGCAGTCTGATAGCAGCTAAGGCAAAAGTAACATGACCAGATGTCCAAGATGGTGCTTTCATTCAAAGGTCTGGCCTCTCAACATCAAAGAGTTCACTGAAGCTTCTTTATCACACAGCAGGTTCGTGATACGCAGGTTTCTGACAGTGGACTGGCTTCTTCTACTTAGCCAGTGTTCCAAAAGACTCTGAGAAGATGCAACTTTTCTTTGAACTCGCTCTTAGAGATCACACAGAATCACTTTCCTGGAATTTTGCTGTGTAAAACTTTCATCTCCCAGATTTAAGTAAGGATTTTAACACAAAGATGGGAAAAGAAGGTCATATTGTCCAATGGCGGTGGGGCTGGGAAAGGGGTCTTCAAAATGCCAGTACCCTCTTTGGCACCACAAGTGTCACTTCATCACATCTAGGAATCATGACCCCCCCCCCCAATTCATCTCGGTAAGTGAAACTGTGTGGCTCTTGGAGAAAACATAAACATACAGATTTTATTTTTTTTAACTGTGTACTTCAGATATTGAAGAAGTGCTATGCATTAATAAAATTGCCTTGACTGGCTTTTACGTGTGGCTATCTACCACTACACAAAATATTTTTGAATTACATAATGGATTTAAAAGTTACCGATTCACTCAGTATAATTTATCCCTCTAATTCTTGATGTAGTAGCGTGCTGTACTGCACAGTATTATAGAATGTTTCAAAGGAGAGCGCGTCTTTCCATTGTTATTGTTCAATCGTTCCCAGTATTCATTTGGTCAACAAATACTTAACTGAATACCTGTACAAGCCAGGACCTGTGTGAGTAACTGAGAGGAAGGACATTCCCCGCTGCTGTTGGCTTTTGTCTTTACTGGTAGAAATGCTAACAATTTAAGAGCTAATTATATATATTCAGGTAAGCAGATATTTGGGCCCTGGAGAAAGTTGTGTTAGAATAGTCATAGTGGGCCGGAGGGTTAGCTGAGTGGTTCTGGCGCCTGCCTCCCAAGCACAAGGTCCTGAGTTCAACCCCTGTAACCACATACAATGCTGGGTGTGGAGAGTCCCACCCACCAGCAATCAGTACCACATACCACAGTGCCCAGCGTGGTGGCTCACGCCTGTAATTCCAGCACTCGGGAGGCAGAGACAGGAGGATTGCTGAGTTGGAAGCTTGCGGAGGCTACATAGTGAGCTCAGAGCCAGCCTGAACTACAAAGCAAGACCCTGTCTCAAAAAAAGAAAAAAAAAAAAAAAGAATAGTCATAGTGTTGATAAAGTCCTTACTTTCTACATTATTTCATTAAATCCCTATAGGAACTTTTGGCATAGAGGCAGCCTTATCCCAGTTTTGTAGCCCTTGAAATGACTTTGACTTTGAGAATTTAGTGGCACTTCAAAAGTTATTCAATCAATGAATAATAGGGATTGATTTGAACCCAGAGCACCTGCAAAACTGTATTAAAATAAAACCCTTGCTTTTAGTTTCTGAAGTCACATCTTTTAAGAAATATTTTCACTGTTACAGAATCATAAGTACATAATTACAGCCATCACACTATTTTAATTAGTTTGGGGCCAAATGTCTTGACAGCATCTACCCTCACCCAACACAGGGGCTATTTTGGCTTCACAGCGACCATTTTGAAGCCTAAGGATAAGTAAAGAATAATGCTAACTTACTTCCAGTCACAGAGATGATACTATAAACCAGTTGTCAAGTGTAATTTGAAAAGAGTACTAACTTGTGTGACACGGACATTTAAAAATGAAAATAGAACAAATGAAGCTCTTGATCAGCAACCATAAATTACACAGTTATTGTGGGACACTTCAGGATGCCAGGTGCAGGGAAAAGATGACCAACTCCTAGTCTATGGATTTTGCCAGGCAATGGCAGAAAGTAAGCAGGTATTTTACTGGTAAAACATTGTGACAAGGGAGGAGAGCCTTCCCGTAAGATAATGAGTTGAGGGCCGGGAGAAGGCTTGTAAGAAGAGTGGAAAATTAGTTAAGTAGGGAAGAGGGGAAACTGTTCTATCTAGAGAGTACACCCAGTGTAAGGTCCAAAGTCTCAGCGTTTAAGGAATTCTAGGGCCTGAACTGATTGGGTGACGGCAGACGGGTGGGTGTGGTGGGAGGGTGGCCAGGCTGAAGCTGGCCGTGAACTCCCTGGCCAGTACATGGCCATGAACCCCAGACCTTGTTCGGAGTTTTGAATGCATGGCACTACTGCAAAGGGTTTCACTGAGTTGTACGGTTTCTCTTTCCGGTGCGTTACTCTTTTGAAATCATGGCTTTTCTTCTCCGCGGAGCTGGGGGCGTGGTTCTTCGCTTGAGGATAGTTTTCCGTATATCCGAGGCACTATGAATGGTCTCCCTTCTCTTTCTATATATTGACAGCTGATCACAGCCAGACTAACCATGACAAAAGGCGTCACATCACTTTCATATCGACTTGTGCATGGTTCATTCATTTATGCATTTATCCAAGGAAGAGAAAATTACCGCTCCCGTCAGTGTTACCGATTGAAACTGCTGTACTGTAGTAAAAAGCACAGAGGACAGATGCGCCATTGGAAGAAAGACTGCAGCTCGCTTACTTTTCTAGCCTAATTCTCCAGCTGGTTGAAAATGGCTTCTGCAGTGTGCCCAGACGGAGGATGCACAAACCTAGCTCGTTTTTTCCTCATTGCCAACATAAACAGGGTGGAGCGGCCTGGAAGGGAGGCCCTGAGTTCCAGGGAGAAAGAGACAATGTAGCAGTAAGGAGACCAACACCTCCCGGCCCGACCCGGCCCACGACGCCCGCCCTGCCCGGGCTGGGCTCCCCAGGAGCGGCAACCAGTGAGTTTCAGGGCGCTTCAAAGACTTGGGAGGACTTGTTCCAGACGTGAAGCGAAACACCTCGGTGCTCTCGAGCCCCCAGCTGGTCTGACGAGCGCTCCCTTCTCCAAACGCCCGGCTGCGGAGCCCGGGCGGAAGCATTTTCCTCCCCTCGTCCCGCAAGTGCTGGGACCCGGCAGTTGCCCCGGCGGTTTCACAACCTCCGCTCAAGGGCAGGCCCTCCCTCCCTCTCTCCTTTCCCCTCCTTCCACCTGACAGGGACCATAAATAACTGAGGCTCCCGGTGTTCCCAGCTGAGAACAAAGTTGAAAGTTTGCCCGCAGCTCCTCGCCACGCCCCGCCAGAGTCACTTCTTTGTTTTCTTCTCCTGTTTTCCCCTCTACCTGGGGGTGGCCGCTTCTTCATTCATTTTTGAGGAGAGTCGCTTCCTAATGAAATGCGGCACCGCGCCTTCTCCCCGCTTTTCAGGCTGTCTCAGTTACCCGGTTAGGCACCGGGCACCGGTATCAAGTTACCGAAAGGCTACACCGAAGCAATCCTCATATTTACATACAAATAACTCACGGGCTCGCGTTTGTGTCACCATTGGGGCCTGCTAGAGGCTTGCCCGCCGAGTTCCTAATCCAATCAGAAGGCGCTTTCAAAGGATGTCTGCGAGTGGATCTTAATCTCAATTAAGTGTGGCCAGATTTTTTGTTGTTGTTGTCTGAAATTTTGAAAATCTTTTAACTCTCGTGCTTCGGAAGCCATGTGTAAAACCCCCACTTGCCTACGACGAGCCTAGGATGCTGAGGCAGGAGCCACAGCCGTGGTGAAGAGAGTGGATCCGCTCTTCTCGGGCTGGTTTGGAAGCTGGCTCTCAATCACTGCGTAAGGAATTCCTGGAAACGTCAGGAAAGCGTTTGATCAGCCCCGCCGCCGGGTGGAAATGGCTTTACCGCGGAGTAAGCTCTTTCTTTAAGTTGTGCTTGGTGTGTGCTGGTTTTGTTTGCGAGGCAGTGGACGCGCTGGGAGCCCGCTGGAAAGTGACTTAAAGCAAACTCTTGGTGCTAGGTAATAGTAGAAAGTTGGTCTGTTTAGTTCTTACATTTGCAAAAACAGTAGTTGACAGTGTATTTTTAGGATCCATGAGTGGTTTAGAGTTCTGGTAGTTTCCTGAGCTTAAATGAATGGAAATGGTAAACAGAACTGAATGAGGGAATGGGAAGAAATAGCCGGCATGCATGAATCACTTACTTTGAAAAATATACACGTTCTTGAAATCTTTTTCGGTGAGCCAAGCTTGTGTCCCGAAAGAAAATGAGTTTCATGAAAAAAAGAATTTGCCTGTGTCTGAAAAGAACTCTTCCACAGCTCGGACTGCATTTTGAGGAAGATGGGAAACATCCCAGAGGGCAAAGACAATTGAAAAACCTGCCCTGTCACTCTCGGAATGCGGCTTTCTGTGTGAGGTCATGTTAGGCATATGCAGCTAGTAAAAGTGGTTTATGTGACTTAACTCTTTACACTGAAAGTTAATTGTAACTCTTGACATTGAAAGTTGACAATTCACACCGACCTCCTTTGAAGCCCCGGACGCCCGCATTTACCTCTTTACGAGGTAGGGTTGCTTTCCAAGTAGACTTAAGGCACCAGGACTTTTGGGTGAGTCGATCATTTGAGAGGTTTAGAAACAGTGCAGCATTAATATTTCCAGCATTCCCCAAATATGTATGTATAACTTGCTAGTTTCTTCCATAAATTTCAAACTGAAATCCTGTGTGTGCAAAAAAAATTTTTTTAAAGTCTGTTCCCTGCCCGCATATAATTTTGAGAGCTGTAATGAAGAGGTATCTCTTGTTTTGCAATCTATGTCCATTCAGACAAGCCGCCCCCATCACGTGTGAGGGGAAGGGGAGGGTGACTGACTTAAAGGGGTCCACCTAGGTAACCCCGAAGGGCTGGACATGCACTTAAAACACACTCTTGAAATTGTGCACTAATCTCTACTTGTACTTCCTAAGCTACAAAAATTATGGGGGGGGGGATGTTGGTATGAGGTGGTGGGTGTATTTGCTGATGACCAGAGGAGCAGGTTTGCTCCATGTGTGACAGCTATGGAAAAAGAGAGGCTTCTGATCTTGACTTGCTCTGTGCTTCTGCAGGTGAAGATGCCATGACAGGGGACACAGACAAATACCTGGGGCCGCAGGACCTGAAGGAATTGGGCGATGACTCCCTGCCTGCAGAGGGCTACATGGGCTTCAGTCTCGGAGCTCGTTCTGCGAGGTACTTCCGTTGCTGTTTTTAACAGCTAATGTAAAACAACCATGGTTCGTCATAAACCAACATCATTTTAATTTTCCACATTATCCCAGAATGTGCTCTTTGAAGGTGTGAATTTGGTGAAATGTTTTGAACTAAGATGTGTATCATGCTCCGCTGTTTTCTTTTGTGGTTTGCAGTCATTAATTTCGTATGATCAAACATGTTTATCATTTGTTCTTTCTTCCCCCTACTTTCGAGTCCTGGCTAAAATGTGGTAACAGCTGAGTTCACTGACAAAACTGGGGGACCCAGTCTGGATCCCATGTCTCCAACTTAAATTTTGCTCCATATCAAAAGAAAATCTTGTTTGCAAATAAGAAAAATGAATATGGATTGTTTAACATTCTTTGTGGCTGAAGGGATGAATTCATGATTGAGACTTAAAAGAAGGCATCCTTGAAAAATGATATTTATTAAAACTGTAGAAATCTTCCCAACAACTATTCCATCATTTTGTTTGCAAAGGGACCTGTTAGAGTTAACAGTAACTTATCATAAGTCAGGTAATGGTGGTAAGTTCAGTCCTTACAACTGAAGCGTAAAATTTCTGTTCAGTGAAAACCTCAACTCAAACTTTTCTTACACTATTTGAAAGAAACAAGACCTTGGCCAGAATTTGGAAGACTTCTTTTTTCCTGGTGTGGATTAACAGCATGTTTGCTGACAGTCAAGTTATTTTAAAGCTAATAATTAAACCTTCTAAGGCAGAGCCCTGAGGACATTTTCCTATAGTTTAAGAATCTGTTGTAAAAAGTTTCATTGTCTACTAATAAATGGCACTTCCCACAAAGTAAACCTTAGAGTTTATTCTTAGTGTGGTTGCTAGGACTACTTTAGATACTGAATTGATTTTTCTTTGACTTAGTCTTTTTTTAAGTAGAATTTTGAGCTTTATAGACGTAGAACTTTTTCTTTACAAATACATTTATAAATGGCCTTACACGTTTAGTATAGCAGGTGTCATTAAGAAGAGGGGAAAAAAAGGAAAATACACAGTATTTCAGGAAATCATAGAGCAACAAGTTATAACTGAAAATCTGTAAATTGGTAAAGGAACTACAGAATCTTCATATCTTGTTTATATCTTATTCCCCAGCATTCTGTAGCTTTCATAATCCAATAATTAGCTGCTTCTCATCCTCAAATTTGTGAATCATTCATTAGCATATATGAAATTAGAGTAGTTGCCTCTGGTGAGATATGAAACCACAGTATTGCCTGCTATAATTTTTCTTAAGATTGTTCCAAGGCTATCACACATCTAATTTTGACTGCACCATTATTTGTTGCTACTATGAGTCATTTTTTTTACATTAGCAACTCATGTTATGCTCAGAGATAAGCATTTTTTAAAAACTATAAAGCCAATATTTTTACACTTTGCTAGAATATTATCCAGTAAATTATTCTGAGTGTAACATTTTAAAAGGAATGTGTTAAACGTCTAACTCATTCAACCATAACATTTTTTTCTTTTTTCTCTGTTTGACATTCTGTCTCTCCTGGTTTTTTTCTAAAAATACTCTAAATATAGTCCCAAGATAAGGTAAGAAGACATGATGCTTTTACGATGCTTCTCTGCCCATCTTCAGCTCATGTTCTCATTTTTGTTTCCTTCAGCATCGTGCTGTGCTGTGCTGTGCTGTGCTGCAATGTGCTTTTTTTTTTCCCTGCTTAGCTTTAGAAAAGCAGTTTTGTGATTCTATGAAAATTAGCAAGAAGCTAAAAAAAAAAAATGTCACTTAATCCCAGAGTAACTGAATACCGAAGGAACTTCTCTCTTAACAAATTTTGTACAGTGCATGAAGTAACTGAAAAAATTTCAGTAGGCTTACAGAAAAAGTCGGGATTTCTAGGACTGTTTGTTTGCCAGATGCTGTTTTGAGAAGTGCTAGGTATACTAGGATAATTGTAGATTTGGAGGCATGTTTTTTTCTAACACTTCCTGTATTTAACACTTAGGTTGTACTGATGGCTACAAATAATATCACTGGTGTTACTTAAAAGCTATCTGATGCTTTTAAGTGTTGAGATACCCTCCCAACAAATAATCTATAGCTTTAGTGTCTGAAAGTACCAAGATGTGTTAAGGATTCAGAGTGAAACTTCATGGATTTAATGGGTTCCATCTGTCCACTGTAAGTTGTTCTTGACCAGGAATACAAACTTTAGATACCAGGTAAGATGAGGACAACTTTAGGCCTTTCTGGTGATGGCAAAGCTATCAGCAATTCTGAACTCTGTTTTGTAGTTGCCACTAAAATAGATAGATAGATAGATAGATAGATAGATAGATAGATAGATAGATAGATAGATAGACAGACAGATAGATATAGATATAAATATATAGATATATGAAACATATATTATAAGTTATTGAAAAACAAACACATCTTAGCTATATTTAAAAACCAAAATTAAAATATACAATCTCTCTTAAAAGCTTTAAGTATTTCTCTACATATATGATAAAACTGCCTCACATACCATGAATGTCACCACAATATGCAGGGAAAATTGTAATCTGAAGAAAGGATTGTGTAGACAGAACGCCTCTTATACCAGTGAACAAATGGACTGTGAGTGCCGAGAGCCACACTGTTGAGCAGAGCAGCCACTAGCCATGTATGGCTATTTAAATCAAATTAATTAAATAAAATTTAAAAAGCTGTTCTTTAGCCACACTTCAAGTGCTAGGTGGCCACATGTGGCCAGGGACAGTTGACCAGACTGTGCAGATTTAGCACATCTCCCACGTAGTTCCGGGCTCTGTTGGAGAGGGGTGACTTGGGAAGAATTCCTATTCTTAGGAAGCTTCTTCGGCATTGGAGAGAAGAGTTGAGACTAGACAGATGCAGGAGGAGTAAGAGATGAAATGCTTATGATTGGAAAGAGGGGGAGACAGGGGAGAGCTATGGGTCACAGGATGAGGCACAGAGGGCCTGACTGAGGAAGCAGTTCAAGTCATGCAGCTTTCTAGCTAAGCTCCTCTGCAGGGGTAGTGATCATAGTACGGTGGACCCTTAGCTATGACTTACGAACTCAGTCGGTTCATGAGCACTGGTTGAAACTAGGTCTGTACAACAGATCTGGATGTTTACCTTGGTACTAATGCTATAGGTAACAACAGGCCGGTGCATCTCCTGTCTCCTATTAACCTGAGTTCGTATGTCAGGCCAGTGGCAGCTTGAGGTCCACTGTAGTAGTTCACACATGTTTACTGAACATACTAAATAGTAACTATGGGACAGTAGTTATTTTTGAGTCAGAGAAAGATCAGCTTAAGGTTCTGGTGATTCTAAGGCTCTAGTCCTAGAAGTATCACCTTCCCATTTGCATAGACACTAAGAATAATGCCTGTAGTATCAGGAGCCTCTGTATTTTGATGTAAGAATACCCACTTTCAGGTATCTTTAGCATACTAGTAGGCAGTGGGGTAAAGACATTGTTTTGTGCAAAGCAGGGAATCATTCCTTATTTGCAATACTACTCTTTGCTCTTTTTCATGTCAGGTATGCATAAGGCCAATGGCAAGGTCGGACTGAGTCACGTGGTAAAGATAGGATAAACAGCACTTAGATCCAGTCAGTTTATCAGTCACAGAAGCAGTGAATAAAGAAAATGTCCTTGTCTCTACACTGAAAAGGCTACCAAAACTAAAAGGACTGGATGTCTACAGCGCTAGCTGTGGGACAGCACATAGCTGAGGAGCCAATTCTAAACTTCAGCTAAGTGGTTTTCTCCTCTGCAGCTGTCTTCCAAGGACAAGACAGGAAACCTCAGCCCTCCTTAGAGGGGGGAGGTGAGGAAAAGCTATCTCCTGACAGCCGGCCAGGTGAGGCACAGAGGCAGGTGGGGAATGACCTCTGAGTGGTTTCTCTTTGTGCTTCCTGCTCGGGGGATAACCGGTATTCACCTGAGCTTGGATTGACTGCAATTCCAACCCACGTGATTTAGCTGGGTGTATGCAAGATCATCCGGGTGACTCGGCAGAGCCATCTTTCTTCAGTTCCTCACTCTGCTGGCTTTTAGTTTAGAGGTTAACATGATGAAAGGCACTTAAGGGCATCTGGGAGTTGCACTCTGGGACACATAGGAGCTATGTGGAAGACTTCAGAGAGGTTGGAAGGGGAACAGAAAGAGCAAGGAAGAGTACAGTTGAGGGAAGAAAGGTAGAATATTTTCAGGAAAGGGAAATAACCATCCAAAAATTTGAATGTTTCTTCTAGGCTGGGAAGATGGCAAAGAAGATCACACAAATGTACTTCATGATGTTTTCCATGAGTAGCAGTTATAAACCAGAACTTTCCATAAGTTAAATTGTATCTAGTTCTCAGAGGATAATAAACAGACCAACTCACAGCACACATAATTCCATCCAGTAGTTCAAGACAAGCAGAGGCAAGAGAGGAGCTATAATCTAAGAACTGACCCACCACCCAAAAAACTCTTAATTATCAGCTATCTGGAGGTTCTGTTCAAAATAATGAGGTCAATTCATAGTCAAACATCCAAAGTCTTCATGCATTTCATCTATGCACATATTTAATACCAATTGGCCTAATTCTAAACAAAACCTGCTCATCAGATTGTATGTACTGAAGATATTTCCACCAATATAAATAAATTTATTTTTGATAATGTCCTTCTGAGAGAAAAAAAAAACTTGTTGATATTTTTAGCCATCTTGCCTGTTTGGAAAGTTGCATGCATTAATTTTCTTTTATTCATCTCATCATCATCATCTACCACTGTTGAATGGTAACTGTAAATACAACAGCCTCCGCTCCTTCAGTTCGGATAGGTCTTACACTTTGAACAGAAGCTCTTATGCCCGGGACAGCATGATGATTGAAGAACTTCTTGTGCCATCCAAAGAGCAGGTAAGCATTCTTCTTAACATTCTCAGCATACTCTTTGATGGTTGAATTCTAATCTGAATTAAGCTCTGTGTCCTGTGACAACAGCAAGGAAAAACCACATTTCTGCCTCTGATTTTGCATTTGTAAATCATCTGGTACTAGCTAGTGAGTCTTTTTTATGCCATGGTCAGAAATACCACTTTCTTCTGCAGTAAAGTTCCACAAAGGGGAATTGAGTGCTTACAAAAAGAAAGTATAGATAACTTCCTCATCTCTAGATCAAATCTGTTGCAAACATTGTTAGAGAAAGTTGATAAAAATGGATAGCTGAGTTGCTGACATTATTCACGTGGCTGTTTTAGTTTGCTAAGCAAAGTATGTGTGCATGTTGGAAATTGCTAGGGTTGTTTATAACAAGTAGTTAAAGACCATATCGGCCATAATTTTGATTCCTTAGCTTCCAAGCTGCCTATGGGGGGCCTTGTAAAAAATGTGATAGTACTTTGTTTTCTTCCAGGATCTCTGCCAGATTTATTGGGTTTTTGAGCAATTTCTTCTTTCCAATATATGGTTGGGTAGATACTGGATTAACATAAGAAGTTTAGCAACATAGTCCTGTTTCATGTGTGCTCAGAGTGGTTCTACACTAATTTCTGGATATAAGAAATACCTGGTTTTAAATGTGCAGAATAAGATCCGATAATGGATGGAACTGTTTGGAGCATAAAAAATTTTGAGAGGGGCTTGTAATATTTAAACAGTGTTAATAATTAGTGAAATCATGCTACATTTACTTATTTCCTGCATAATGAAGGGGAATTGAAGCTAATGAATATGTTATAGTCACGTAAGCCCAAGTTAAGGGTTAAGCAATGCGTAACCAGAGTTCTGTCCCTGACATTTAGAGATGTTGACATACAGGTTGTACTTCACAGAGGCCTGCAATGAGTGCTGCTTCATGCCCTCTGGAACTTTCTTAGTGAGCACACCTTATAAGGCTGAATATCAGGACTCCTCAGTGTTTGGTCAGACCAAAAAAACTGAAACTACTTTGTAGAACAAGGTGTTAATAGTAGAGAAAAATGATCTTATCTCAAATAATGTAGTTAAACTTGTGGGCATAAGGGATTGCCAGGTATTGCTTGAGATTTTCATCAGCAGGAAAGCAAAATATAAATGTCTGTCCTAGTTTAAGAACACAGACTGGCTTGGAGAGTTCTCATACCATTGCATGTCGGAATTATGCAGTGTACTTACATATGCTGGCGAGGAGCAATTCACAACCAAGGATTTGTGAAAAGGAGTAAAAGACAATTATAACTTTTGACATCAAACTGATGTCAGCAGGGAGAGCATAGGACATGGTGAATCTTTTAAAAATTCTTAAATTGTTACCTGTAGAAATAGGAAAATGTTTTCCCGTGAGTGATAGATCTTCCTTGTGGAACTGGCCTCTGTAGTGAACACATACATGACTCAGAACCACACAGACCCATGATACATGGAAAAGAAATTTGAATAAAAATCTGAAAATCATACACATTTTGCAGTCACCAAGGAGATTTTGAAAATGTTTAAGAGATACATATCCACACACTATTAGGAAATGATTGTAATTTTCTTAACACTGTTAATACTGATACTATGCCTGGGAATGTCCCTATTCTCAGAATATGCATGCTAAAGTGTTCAGGAATCACTGGGTCATCGTCCAGCAATTTAGCACAGTGACACTGAGGATGATTACTAACAGGCCTCCACCTTCAGTTCCTACCCGCTGCTCTGGACGAGGGCAGGTGTGGAGGCCAGAGGAAGGCTGGGAGAGAGAGATTTTCCCATTCCTTGCTGGGTCTTCATCATGATTAGTCTGTAAACTGTTCACTCCCAGGTGAGCAGAAGGGAACTTTCCCCTTTGATTCCACTGCATTATCTGTAATCTCTCTATTCTCTTCTCCTTTCCCCTTGTGCTGGGGATCGAACCCCAGGCATTTGCCCTGAGCTACAACCCCAGCCTGTTTCTAGTCTTCATTTTGAGACTGGGTCATGCTGAGTAGCCCAGGCCGGCCTTAACTTCTGCCATCCTGCCTCAGCCCCACGGAGCTGGGATTACAGGTGTGTGCCACCATGCCCAGTTTGAACTCTATTCTTCTCCCTGCCTATTAATTCTGAGTCACCTGAGGATAGGCCTCTGATAGCAAGGATATACCCTAAGTCTTTTGTTGCAGTTGAGAGAGGATCTCATATAAGGTGGTGACTCAACTGCATGCTTATGTGGATTATCTGCAGTACTTGCAAGAAGATGATTGCTCATTTCACAGCTTGCTTGCCTGGGTGGACATGGGCTTGGGATTTCCAGTGCACACGAAGTTGAATGACATTTAATTCATAGACAGTGGTTTGGGTTTTTTTTTTTTGTATTACGTTTTATTTTGTTTTTGAGGTAGAATTTCACTTTGTACTCCAGGTTGACCTTGAACTTACTGTGTAGCATAGACTGGCATTAAACTTGCAGTGACCTTTGTGTTTCAGTCTTCTGAGAACTGGTATTATAGGCAGGCACTACCACACCTGACCATACACAATGTTCTTAACCATAGATGCCCATGAGGATCACCTGTGGCTCTTTGTAAGAATTAGAATCTATGGCTAGGTTCATGGGCACATGTGAGTTTTAAAGTTCTGCAGTTTGCTATGGAATGTGCCTGTAGTTCCTAACTGATGATGGCAGCTCTAACAGCATTTTGAACAGTCTGCCCTTTGTATCCTGCACCCAAGGATTCGACCTACTAGAAATAGGAAGTATTTGGACAAAAGACATCTGTACTGAACGTGTACATATTTTTCCATTTCCTAAAGAATGCACTATAGCAACTATTTATGTAGCATTTATGATTCAGAGTCTACAGGAGGATGTGTGTCAGTTATATACAAATCCTCTACCATTTTTTATAAAGGAATGAGCACCAGGGGTGAGGACATGTGCAGGAGACAGGGATCTAGAACCAATCTCTCGCTGATACCAAGACTATCAGTCAGTGCACATGTGATGTATCTATCATGTGACCTACAATATTTGTGTGTCAGACTGGTAGGCAACATCTGTGCTTAGGAACATCTGTCCCCAAAAAGGATTAATAAAGGAAAGGGATGAGTCTGATCTGGAGCCTGGTTATCTGGGATGAGTAAAGTGAACTGGCGCTTTCATTTTTTCTGACATGATCACTGAAAGCAACTGT
>PVIC010039824.1:0-16956 GCA_004025085.1 Thryonomys swinderianus | reverse complement strand
CCCTCCCTCCCTCCCTCCCTCTACCCTTGTACCTTTCTCCTTGCTTGCTTAACTGCTCTGTAATATTTTTTAGGGAGGAGATTTATCCTGTAGGACATGTAGTATGGGGTCTGGAACTAACTAGACACACAAACTGTTACCTAGACACAGAAACTTTACTGTGGGTGGAAAAATTACTAGAAGTAATATAAATCAAAACTGTGAAGATATCACATTTTTCAGATTAACTTTTCTTAGACCAGTGAGAGCTTTGTGACTTATTCATAGCACAGTGACCTTCTGTGTCCTCTCAGCTAAAAGTAGAGGTCTCCTTGTTTTCTTCTCTCACAGTACCGCAGACTTTGTGGCCTTTGTGGGATCACCATGCTTTGCGATAACATAGTGTGTGTGTTGATTATGTTACTTGGTTAATGCTTATTTCGCTGTATTCAGTCTGTAAGTTCCGTAGAGGCAGGTGCTAGGACCTCAAGGCCTGTCGTGTCATAGTTGTCTGATCTGTAATTGCATTCAAAAAGTATTTCAGAGAATCAGAAGACATACTTGGACTACTACTAACAACTTGGAATCAGGGTAACTCTTGAAGAGCACTAGCAAATCTTTCCAGGTAAAACTTTCCTAGATTATAAATGCTCGTCCACATGGGATAGTTCAGATGACTCTTGTGCCACCTGCTTCATTTGGAGTTTGGAGCCTCAGAATCCAGTTAGGTCTGGTCTCTTTGCATTGGATTTTTCCCTCTTGGCAGCCTCTTGCAATTCCGGGGACTACCACTTGATGGCTGGGCCCTTCTCTTCCTAGTTTAAACCACGAAGCCAGAAAAGCATGGAGACTCCCACCCTCCTCAACTCTGTCTCTTCCATTTAATATACATCTTTATGACTCATATATAGAACCTCATAAAGAGATGAATAAAACTGGAATGCAGGGAGTGAGGTTTCAAAGAAGCAAGACACTTAGAACCAGGCCTGCCTTCGCTGGCGTGAGATCTGTCCGGTTGTTCCAGTCTGCATGGTGGAAGGAATCCCTACTCAGTTGAATATTGTTGCTCTTGTTGCTTGCAGTTCTTACAACTGTTGCATGAGGTTCTTAGATACTCATTTTGCCCTGGGTCCTGCCAGTTATATGCCCAGTCCTGCCATAAGCATGTTCCTTCTGTCTCTGTCGCTGCAGGTATGTGATATTTTTCAGTTACTGATGCCTGTTACCCAGCTGGAAGTAGTGATACTGGCAGGTAGTTGTCTTGGGCCTGATTTTCCCTCACCGGACTCTTGAAGGCTTTATTTGTGTATCATCCTATCTGTCCCTGTGAGACACAAGCCTACACACTAAAGCTTTGGTTTTGACTCAGACTTGTGGTTCAGATCTCACTCCCCAACTGGACATGTTGCCTCACATTTCCAAATCCAGTTTCATTTAGAGTGTGGAGGAGATGAGGTGTCTGAGTCCTAGGCCTGAGGTGATGATTGAAGGAGCTGGTGTAGACAAGGCTTCCCCCAGCCTGGCTGAGACTTGAGGAAACAACTCAGCGTGAGGTATTGTTGCATCCACTGGGCACCAGACTTCTGTTTCCACCTGACATTGAGCTTTCTGCCCCTTTGTGGTAGTTGCTGCCTTGGGGGTGCCAGACTCCTCTCACGCTTTGATGCCCTTATGTGCCAGCACTCAAGCTTCTGTCCCTGGAGCCTGGTGCAGAGTTAGGGGAGGCTGCACTGTAGATCTGGACTCATTCTGTTCACTACCTTCTAAGATCCTATTGCTCACTATCCTCAGCTTCCTCCTTCATGCCGGTGAGTAACGAACATGAAAAGAATTTGTAGAACCAAACTGAGTTTTGAAACCCATTCTGTTTCCCAGTGGTTCAAAGATGTCTGTTGCTTAATGTTATTAAAGGAACCAGGCTCTTTTCTGCAGAGCATTTAAATACATTTTAGATTTGTAATTAAAGCTGACCCTTCCCAGTTCACAGAGAAAGTTGCAAAACAGTGACCATATGAAAGGATTCCACATTCCTGGGGAGGAAGGGTACATTAGTGGGGGCTGGTGTGATGTGGGATGTGGGCAGTGATTCATTGGTTCATTCAGCAGTTATTGAAGACTTCTTGGTGTGCTGGGCAGTGAGTGGCATAAGTACTAGAAATATAACTGTTAACCAGACTCCCCATGCCGTATTGTGTGTCACTGATACTTTAGTAGGGTGTAGATAAGAAGTATCAGGAAAAAAATGCCCTGGGAAGAAATCATAGAGATTGTGACTCAGAATATCGTGGGGTCACCTTAGATGTGGTGGCCTGGTAAGGCTTAAGGCTGGGATGTCAGTATTCCCGACCTGGGGAGCCCCGACGGCTGAGAAGTGAGGTGTCATGCAGCATTGAAAAGGGAATGCAAAGGCTATACCTCCAGGGGTCATTTCTAGGGTTGGTGAGAAGGGAGTGGAGGCAGCAGCATGGCTGGCATGGGCTGCACAAGATGAAGAGTAGCACAGTAACAAGATGACTTAGGCCACGCGCAGCTAGTTGATGAACACACAATCATATGCAAATATAAGACAGCCATTTTTTGCAATCTTTTTTTCTTTTTTTTGAGACAGGGTCTCGCTTTGTAGTTCAGGCTGACCCTGAGCTCACTGGGTAACCCAGGCAAGCCTCCAACTCAGCAATCCTCCTGCCTCTGCCTCTTGAGTGCTGAGTGCTGGGATTACAGGCATGAGCCACCACACCCAGCATTGGGGTATGTGGTACTGATTGCTGGTGGGCGTGAGTCACCACGCCCCGTATTGTTGTGTGTGGTTACCAAAGATTGAATTCAGGACCTTGCTTTTGCTAGGCAGGCACCGGAACCACTGAGCTGAATCTCTGGGCTTCACAATCTTTTATTAGATACCGAAAATAATTTTCAAATGAATCTTTCTAGTCAATAAAGATACTTTGTGTCACTTTTGGAGAAACCTATTAAAACTAGGTTTTACGATGAATATAGTTAGCTGTTCCTCAAGTGATTCCCAGATGCATGGGTAACTAATTGACTTGTCTGAGACTGACAAATGGCCATTACCTGTGGAATTCTCCTGCTGGGTGTCCTGTCTCTCAGCCAGACTGATTTGAGAGGAGGCAAGGACTTACTTCTGAGAAAGAGGAGTCACAGTTGTTTTTTTTTTTTTGAGATAGGGTCTCATTTTGTAGTTCAGGCTGGCCCTGAGCTCACTGCTCACTATGTAGCCCAAGCAAGCCTTGAGCTCAGCAATCCTCCTGTCTCTGCCTCCCATGTGCTGGGATTACAGGCGTGAGCCACCACGCCTGGCACTGTGGCATGTGGTATTGATTGCTAGTGGGTGTCAGAGTTACAGTTGTTTTTATGAGACAAAAAAAATCATATCCCCCAAAACAACTACTGATTGCCATGGACTTAAACTAGTGGATGTGAGAGGTTTGCGTATGTTACCCTCTAGGAGCTAGTAATTCTTACTGAAGTTGGTGCTACATGGTTTGATGTTCTGGCTGCAGCAGTCAAATTGTCCTTATGATTTCTAAGAGATGCTGTGTCCAACAGGACATTTGAAGGTGTCTGATAACCAGATGGATCTGAGCATTCATTAGTTGAGTTTTCCAAGGTTAGTTTTCAGGCACTGTGTAAACAGATGAAAGGAATCTCAATTTCTGAATCTTAGTACTTCTTTGATTGCATCAGTGTCCCTTGAGAAGATTGTCTCTGAATCCTGGAAGACTTTATTGTTAAGTTTTAGAGAGTTTTGTGTTCTGCATAGAGATCCCTTTTTAGTTTTATTGTAACATTTACTAGCAGTGGTGCTAATTATTTTAAATATGACCCTGGAAATGGACTGTGTCAGCTTGAAAAGATTATTTTTAACAGAATTTGGTTTTTAAAGGTGGGTTTTATAGATGTTATAGTAATACCGTTGTTATCTAATTAGCATCTACTGAGTAAAATGTGTGTGATACTAGATATGCAAGTGTACATAAAATTATAAATTGTGACATTTTATGAGTTTTTTTATCGTGAGTTTTATACAGTCATCATTACTTAACAGTGTGAAATGTGGCCTTAGACAATACATCATGTGAAGGCTGGGAGACAAGAAAAGAAACCAGAGGATCAGTTTTTGATTATAATAAAGTTTTAGTATGAGGCACATCTGAATATGTGTCATGAATATGAGTCATGATTTTCACACCAAACCTCTGACCTATTACGATTATGTTTTAACTTCAAGGGGTTTTCAGTATTTAAATTTTAAACCTAATTCTAAGGTTTCAAAATGATTCACATTCAAATCCTACTTTTATGTTTTATAATTAAATAAGAAAATATTGCTTATACATACATTTTTACTATTCTTGGACATATTATAATTATTTCTTTAATTTCACCAATAAAATAGCCCATTTCTTCATTAGTAAATTACATGGCTATCTCAATAAAAATTAGTTGGAATGTGGCTTGCCATCTCCCATAGTCATTTCAGTTTAGAATTTTCTCACTTCTTTCATTAATTCTCTTTGTAAAATGTGAAGACACTTTCTAGGTAAATTAATCCCTTCCCAGCAGCAAAATAACTTCCTTTTTAGAAAGTTATTAGAGTCTTATTCTTTATAATCTTAAATACCTCTTATATTAGAGTGAACAATACATGAAAAAATTACAATAGTTAAAAAAAGAACGATTATGACCTGGGCCAAGTACATTGTAATTATATGTTCATGAAAAAGTGAGCTTTCTACTGGGAAAAGCATGATATGGATGCCCATGAAATTTCCAAAGTTTTAGTATTTTTGTAAATTAGGTTGTTCCTAGTTAAACAGGTGGCTTTAAAGGCTGGTTTCACTGTTGTTTTAATCATAGTTTAGTTACCATGGAGAAATATGCAAGTTAGCATTTATACACAGAAGTGAAATTTATGCTGCATAGATAATAGCCTAAATTTAGCTTGACTTAAGTTTACCACTTCCTTTTTTTTTAACAAAAAAGAGTAATAATATATCACATATATCCATTAACAAGTTAATTTCTTTATACATGGCTGTTATATTTTTAGAGACTTTCTTTCCATAAGCATTACTATGTACGTCTGTCAGTGTGACCTCTTCCAGAGCCAGACGTCACATAACATAGGGCATCTGATTTGCACTCATTGTCACTCTTAGGTTTCATAAAAGACTCAGGTGAATTTAATCAGTTTGGTGGTTAAAAAATAATGTTTGGACACATTGCATCTAATTGAATTTTATAAAGGTCTGTTTTCTCCTGCTGAAAATTTTTAGAAAATGTATAGTGCTGATAAGACCAATCTGATTTTACAGCCCAGCACAGTTTTGTGTAGCATTTGGATATATTTTTCTAATGGAAATTCTGAGACACGTCTTCCTCATAAACTGTTTTGATTTCAATGCCCTCTTGGCTGAATAACAGATTTTTCACCCTGAATTAAGATGTTCACATGTGTGGAATTCAGCAACCGTGAGCTGCCTTCTCTGCCAGTTGCTTTACCCGGTACCTCTGAGTGAAGGCGAAGTTTTCAAGGACAAACATAGTAAAAGTGTCCTGATCCAACATGAGGTCCCCCAGCACGGAGCGAGAGCAGCAGATCCCTTTCAACACCAGCTGTTCTCACAGATATAGATTGCTGCAGTGAAATTTTCTTAATATAATTCAGGAAGCTCTAGAGAATTCTCCAAAACAACTGTGCCAACAAGGAAAATGTTGAATTTTTCATCAGCTGCCCAATGCTGAGAGTTAGTGGGCAATCCGTTCATTCATGACCAGATGTTCAGTGTAGTAACGCTCTGCAGTTAACTTGAACCTTGTGGCCTGTTTACCATTGGCTGCAAGGACATTGGCTGCAACCCGGCATTGGAGAATTGAGGCCCGCACAGGCGAAAGACCGAAGTGTGTGTCTGTGGCTTCCTGGTTTTTCACCAGCAACCAGACAAGGTAGGGAGTGATGAAAGAAAGGAATGACATCACATCAATCATTTCAGAGGCTGGGAGAGTTTGCTGTGTGACTGTGTCTTGGGGAGCAGTGGGTAGATCGTTACACTCCTTTTTATTTGGGAAGGAAGGTGGTCTTTTGTTTAGTTAAGTTAGCTTTTTCTACCTGTGACTTTCTGTGTTGGGACATTAGGCATAGGTGGGTGAGACAGTAAGAAAGGGGTTTCTAGTTTTAAACCAGAGAAAGTCAGTCATTTAAGACTCTTAATATTGAAATCTTTACTAGGTCCTGCCTAGGATAGGAAATACCGTGGTATTTTGTTTTAGGGAAGCTACTCTTAGAGGTGAGCATATTTTGATCTTTCACATATAAATATTTACCATCTTTTTGTGTGTGTGTACATGGCTTCTTGTTTCTAGTGATGTTTTTCAGACTGGCCTTGAACTATCTGTGTAGCCTATGCTGGGTCCTATGATATTATTGGGAGATGTTTTAAGTCCTAGTGTTCAGAGGAAGGAGAAACTTAGGTGGTACAGGGGCTTTTGAACAGTTTGAAAAGGATTCTCTTAAAATAATGAGCTCTGTTTGATACTAGATGTGCAGCATGCCAGGCGTGGACAGGCAAGGTGTGATAATAGTATGACGTCTACTGAGGATGGAGGACGCTTCTTTTCCCTATTTCAGAGCAGTATGGGCAAAAACCATCTCCTTGGACAGTTTTAAACTTGGAATTTCAGTGGCGCCGTCCCAATAAGAAGTTAACATTCATTGCTTGAAACTTGCACAGAACATCATTATTGTTCTTTTATGGAGACTAGAGTGGTTTTCTCTTCCTCCAGAGCTCTTGACTCTTTCCACCCACAGTATGTCCTAACTGATGCCAGCTGGGGGCACCAGGCTAACCGTGCAACTCTTTGGAGCAGAACCCTTGCAGCTGTGATGTTTGCTTTGGCAGAGCTTTCTGCCTTTGGTTTACAAGCTTGCAGTGGGCCCTTCCTTTGCATTTCCTGCTCATAGATGAGGAAGTTGCATGTTGCATTGTGATACCGAAATCCCTTGTAACTCCCTTTAAACCTGAACTTCGCTTGCCCTTAGAATCACACCAAAGGCAAATGTGTTGCACATAAGTACGTTGCGTTTGTCTGGGTGATGCCTTTTCTTCCTTCTGACAAGTCCCTTGCCTCATTGACTTAAAACAAAGACGTCTCACCTTAGAGCCGGGCCCTGACTTAGGGCTGCTAGAGACAAGGTGAGGGAGGGCATGGATGGCCCTGTTTGCCTGGATGCTAACTTGCTGATCGACAGCGAGAACCAGTTTACAGTAGCTCCGACACTACTGTTACCTTGCTGCAGTCCTCTCCAGCTGCTCCAAGCCCTTCAGTGCCTTTGCCGTGCACACAGTTTGTTCTTGGGTGTGAAAGCAAACAGTGTTTGAGTTGGCAGCAACTTCTCTTTCAGTGGAGTTTGCTGCCTCGGCAAGAAACCGCAGCATGAGCTTTCTGCTGCTGAAGGTTTCCACTGGCAGGATGGCCTTTTCCCACATTTCCTTGCTCTGAGGAAACAGATTTTTGAACTTTTTTTTTTTTCATTCTAAAGACAAAATGCCAACATTTAACAGCTGGAGTTAGTATATAATTTATGGTTTTCACTTTATGTTCTTGTGGATGTATAAAAAATAAAAATCCACAATTATTTTTAAATTATGCAAGTTTTTCCCAAAAAAAAGGTGTTTAAAAATAGGCCCTCTGTTATGAGGAATTCAAAAAAGTCATTGTTAAGCAAACAGGAATTCTCAATTATTCTATCTTTAATGGTTTTTAATTGTTATAATTTACTCATATTCTATCATGCCTTTCCAAGGAGATGCTTCTAAAAGCTCTTTGTTTTCTTCCTTTCAAGAACAAGTAAGAGTGTGTTCATTTGAACCTGCTCAGTGTAAAAAAAAAAATATTTACTTATTTTAGTTTCTGAAAAACATGTAGTTGGGTTATTTCTGGATTTAGATAACCCTCATTGTCACAGCGCTTCTCAGAGCAAAGCAGTGTTGGACTTGCTGTTCTTGAGGGTGGTGGCCTTTCTGAGAGGAACCCTTGAGCCTTTTGTGGAAGTTGTCCTGACCTTTGTTAGTCCTAGAACCTGCCTTGTAAGCTAGCCTCAGTTTCCCTAACTTTTTATCAGGTGAATTTTATATCCACATGTTACAGATTTGGCATAGGTAACCCTTATTGGATGAAGACCTCCTAAATTGATACCATGTCGGAACCAGGAAAGGTGTACCATCAGCCAATGAGATGTGATTGAACATTACCGCAAGATAGAAAGTATTTTATCCTGTCCATTTCTGCGGACTAGAATCCTATTATTTATTTGGTTAATATGACTCTAGTGATAGTCAGAAATTCTGAGAATCTTTCTTAACATCTCCCTCACCTTTAATTGAGAAGTATCTGTAGCATCTTTGTTTTCCTGATTTCTCAGAAAATAAAATAGGAAGTGAAAAGGCCATTCTGCTTGGTACAGCGTGTTGCTATAATGATCATTCGAGCTACATGTTAGATTTAGGGTCAGAACATTAGCCGTGATGAATAATAGGGGACAAAATTTTTCTTTTCTTTTCAAGGATAGTGGCCATTAATCATTTTTATCTGCCCGCCTTGTAGAGTTGATTAGATTTATTATGTATGCCGCATGTTTATGGCATTTTTATTATATGTTGTTAATTTGTTGTAACTGCCACCACATTTTTTTTCTTCTTCCTTTTTTCTCCCCTGAGGACCCTTGAAAGCAACTAAGTGTCAACTGTTAACCTTGTGCTTTCGGAAACTTCATTTTATTTTTCATTTTAATAAAAGCCATGATAGTCTGCAGGTTGAAAAAAATGCCAGTACTAACAAGATGTATCTTAAGTCACATACAAAGAAAACTGATGCTTGTGTTCCTTGGAATTCTTGTATTTTCAGTCCGTGAGGAAACAGAGCATGTTCCCTGGATTTAGAGAATGTACATGTATAAACACACTTCCCTTCAACCTTGGAAGTGCCTGCTGTTGAACATGCACTAGACTATAATTTTCTTCATTAGTGGAAAGTCATATGTATAGTTTCCAAATCACTGGTAGGTAAGACAATTGAGCTGTTTAACACTGAAGCTGCTTAAAAAGTCACACGGTGGAATGATGCATTTTAGAACATCTTCTTTTTTAGCTTACTCGCTCTCAGAATGGATATGGAATCTGTTAAATATAGAGGCCATTCTTTAAATAAGGCTGACAGTTAAAATTGGGAAGCCAGAGAATTAGATTGGAAATGATTTACGATGAGTCTACAGGACATTAAAAAAAATAAAGTTAGAAAAGGAAATCCACTGGCTGGATTGGCTACAGTACAGCAGAGAATTTTTACTTTGCATCCCTTTTGAATTGGCTGAATATGTGGCAATGCGTAGAAACAGACTTTCCGGAAAAATTGACAGAACTTCTCTTCTTATTGTATGTTCTGGCTTTGGTTTGGTATTGGCATCACAAATCTCTGACTATAACCCAGTCGGTTTCTTATTTTGACAGTTACAAACTTTTTCAATAACAGAGAACCACCCATTCTCTTAAGAGTACTAAATGCTGGAATAAATAGAAGAGGGATTGAAGAAGGGTTTGTTTCTGTCTTGCAGCATGAGCAGATGGGTCCTTAATAAGTACCATTTGAAGATGACACATGGGTGTGGTTCCTGTCTAGTAATTGTCTAATAATCGCAGATGCTCACGTCATTTAAGAGGCTATACATTTGTTCATATATGGTATGAACTTTGTACATTTTTGTGAAGTAAACAGTATGAATTCAAAGAGACAGATTACAGGTAGGATTGAGTAATTTAGGTATGAAGTGGTTTCACTGATAGCTGAAACTTGTTCTTTTTTTTAAAATTGAATTCTTTATTGGTACATTTTATATACAGCTCACAATCACACTCAACATTGGGGAATTTGTATCAGTATGTGACATGAGTTAATTTTCATCTTTATCCACATCCCTACCCATCCTACAAGCCCCCACCCCCTATATACATGTGCTTTCTTATCTTTTCAGATCATATTTATTCTTTGCTCTCATTACTTTCCCCTACCACATTCTCTTAGAATATAGCCCGTTTCATAAAATCCATCATATGTTACATCTACAGGTTCTCATACCAGAGAAAAGATACAGTGTTTACATATCTGTGACCTACTTATTTCACTTATTAGTGTGTCCCCAAGGTGTGTCCATTTGTTTATAAATGAGTCAAACTTGTCATTTTTTATGGCAAAGTGATACTCCATTTTATAAAAAAACCCACATCTTCTCTATCCAGTCTCCAGTTGATGGGCATCTGGGTTGTTTCCAAGATTGGGTTATGACAACCAGAGCTTTTAATTCTTTCGAGTATATTCCTAGCAGAGTAATAGCAGGGTCAAATGAGACCTCTAATCCTAGTTTTCTGAGGAATCTCCACACTGATATCCACAATGGTTGTTCAAGTCTACAATCCCACCAACAGTGGAGGGTTCCTTTCTCCCGTAGCCTAGGCAGCATTTATTGCTGGTTGATTTCACAATAGCAGCCATTCTTTGTGTAGTTAAATGGAATTTCAGTGTTGTTTTCATCTACATCTCTTGAATGGCCAGTGATTTTGAACATTTCTTCATATGCTTCTTGGCGCTTTTATTTCTTCCTCTGAGAAGTGTCTGTTCATTTCAGATGCCCATTTTTGAATTGGGTCTTTAAACTTGGGAGGACTGAGTTTTTTAGATTCTTTATATATTCTAAATAGTACCTCTTTGTCTAAGAAACAACTAGTAAAGATTTTTTTCCCATGTTGTTGATTGTCTTTTAGCTGTGCCGGTGGTTTCTTTTGCTGTGCAAAGGCTTTTCAGTAGGTTGAGATCCCATTTGTTCATTTTTTCTGCTAGTTCTCATGCTATAGAGGTTTTGTGAAAGTTGTTCTTCTGAAGTTCATTAAAGCATCAAAAATTCTTATCATGGGGAAAGAAATATAATTTAGATGTTTTTGATCTATAATAGGAATAATTAATAATTTTATAATATTGGTATAAAAGTAAGCAAGAAGAGGTAAATTCTCACTAGCTCTTAGTAGTGATTTCTGATGATAAATTTGTTGGCACACTTTCAGGTTTTGGGCCTTGTGAGATGTATTATGTCCCACTGTGTGAACAAGACCCCCTTATTCTCTCACCTCCTCCCTCGGTGGAGTCCATAATGTGTTTGACGTTTCTGGAGACAACCTTGAAAAAGCAAAAGTTCATACGCACATTCAGTCCTGGGGAGTAAGGTATTGGAAGAAGTGAGATACTTGCTTCCCTCCGTGGAGCACTTGAGCCAGAGCGTGCTCAGCATGTAAACATGAGATGGGGGGTTAGGAGAGTGGAGCTGGTCTCTGGCTCAGTGTGACAGAGTGAGCGAGCGAGGCAGCCCCCAATCCCGGTTCTGCAGAACAGTGAGCAGGTAGTTACACTTGGCTGCTGCGTAGAACCGAGGAAGGGGCGTGAAGAGAGGAAACAAGTCGGAAAGGTCACTGACCTCCAGCCACGGAGAACCTCAGCTTTCAGGTCACAGAAGAAGGGCTTTACTCGGAGCGGTTAGTAATTAACAGCAGGGAGTAGGCTTAGCGGTTGATAATTCATTGTATATTTTTAAGCCATCTAAGCATCTGAGGAGGTGGAGACTTTGCAGGTTAAGCATTCCTGTGTCCCTCATCTGGAATCCTAGATACTAGCAATGTTACAGATTTGAGAGCTTCTTTTGAATTTTGGAGTATTTGCCCAGACTTTACTAGCTCAGCGTCCTTTATCCAAAATCTGAAATCCGAACTGTTCCAAATCTTAAAATTTTTGCAAGTAATAATACAAAAATTGCAGATTTGGGGGCATCTGGGATTTCAGGTTTTCAGATTAGGGATGGTCGCCCTGTGTCATTATCCATGGAGCACAATACATACAGATGAGGAAACAGCAGTCTTTGAAAGGTTTTATGATCTGCCCGCGGGCACACAGGAGTGAGGCAGAATCCAGATTTAAACTGAGACTGTGTGACTCAGGACCCAGCCCTATGAGGAATACCTGCGCGGCCGGTGGGCACAGGCAGAGTTTTGTGTGACGTGGGAGCCTGCTGGTCGGGCCTGTGCTCTGGGGTCGTTCACCCGTCCTTGTTGTATGGAGACGGAGTGAGAAGGCGAGGTCGGAGGAAGCTGTGGCGGTTTGGAAGAGCGGCTATGAGAGAGGTACTTGAAGGGGTTGGAGAAGCCATGGTGAAGGGGTCCCGTAGTTCTTAACCTTTTAGGCACCTTTGATGTAAAATATTTAAGTGACGGGGACAGTTCATAGCATTTGCTGACAAAAGAGGAGACAGGGCAGAGCAGAAGGGATGAGGTGGAGTGCGGCTGTTGGTATCTGGCAGAGTGTTTCAGGGGAGATGATGAAATACATGTGGAGCCGGAGGAAGGCAGGCCGGGCCGGAGCTGCGGATTGGAAGGCGTGGAAGCTGGAATAGAGAACACATTCAGTGCGGAGGGAAGAAAGAGTGGATGGAGACGGAGCCCAGGATATAATCAGCCTTACGAGATACAGAAAAATCTTTCTGCACATTGAAGATGACAGATTTGTAGGCCATGCTTCAGACACATAGCTATACATATTCATATTTGTATACATATTCATGTACATATTTATATATGTATTCCTATATACATTCATATGTATTACTTTGTGTATTTGTATATGTAGCTTATTCATGAGCATGCGCTGTTCTCTTCAGCTCACATATGTACTCTTGGGAGCCTTTCCCACCGCACTTCGCAAGGGAGGAGAAGGAAGGGTAGGCGAGGCGACAGTCCCTCCCGCCAGCAGCAGCCGACTGGGCGGATTCTGTTCCATGTTGCCGCAGCTCAGCGTGATGAAGGGAAGACGAGTTTGCTTATAGTCTGTGAGGTTCAGGCCAACACTTGCAGTTTCGTGGCCCCCAAACACATTCCAACACAGAAGCCTGGCAGCTTCAAGTGCTCCTGTAAATATTTAATAATTATAGTAAGATTTCACAAAGTCAGCCAGATCACTATCATTTTGTTATGAAATAAGGGGGAGGGGGTGGTCAATAAATGCATTGATGTTCATTTGGGATCCAGTTTCTGTCCTTCAAACGGCAGCTCATCTGCAGCTGTGGACTTGAGAAACTTACTGCTCTCAAAGCCAGAAGGATGAGGTAAAGACATTTTCCCTTCCCTGTGCCTCTTCCCAATGACTGGTAAGGTGAACGCGAAGACCCAGGTCTGTCGTGTACTGGTTTCTTCTGCTGCCAAAGAAACGCTGTTTTATTACTGAGGTCTGGTGTGCATTACTGATTGAAGAGATTAGATAGGTAGTGTCCTTTTCTGTTGCAAACATTGTTGCATTTTTCCCCCTCAGAGTTCTACAAAGCTTTCCCATGTGAGTAGCCTTCAGTTTCTCTGTTTTGATCCCTTTCATGGCCCTTTCCTAGATGGTTAGAAACGTTTGAGATGACTTAAAATTAAAAATATTCATTGCTACCCACTCTGAGTAGCTTGAACTGCAGGTGGGCACCACCATCCCTATCTGACATCCTTGTTGTTTCAGGAAAAGTATGTGTTTTATTTGCCCATACACAGGTGGCCTGGAAGACTTTCTTTGTAGTTCATGACTCCAAACTGCTTGGCTCTTCCCTCATCTATCTTTTTTTTTCTTTTTAAAATAGCCTTTATTTTTTAAAAGTTAATATGTATATTACAGGAAAACACAAGAAATAGCGAACAAAGTCATTCACATTGATAAACAACTTTGTTAGATGTGTCCTTTTAGGTCTTGCATCTTGTTTCTCATTTCTCTCCCGTGACTTACTTGGGTTTCTTAAAAACAGTACAGTTTTGGGGCCAGAGATGTAGCTCAGTGGTTCTGGCGCCTGCCTGGTAAGCACAGGGTCTCTGGTTCTATCCCAGGTACAACAGTGCTGGGTGTGGTGACTCACGCCCACCAGCAGTCAATACCACACATCACAGTGCCCAGCATGGTGGCTCACACCTGTAATCCCAGCACTCGGGAGGCAGAGGTAGGAGAATTGCTGAGTTGGAGGCTTGCTTGGGCTACCTAGTGAGCTCAGAGCCAGCCTGAAGTGAGACCCTGTCTCAAAAACAAACAAATAAACGAACAAAAAAAAAATCCAGTAATTTTGTTGGGCGTGGTAGTATAGTCCTGTAATTCCACAGTGGGGAGGTTAAAGCAGGAGGACTACTGTGAGCTAGAGGCCAGCCTTGGGGTATACAGTGAGTTCAAGGCCAGCCTCAAGTACAGGGAGAGACATTCTCTCAAAATCAAAAGAAAACCCAGAAATTTAACTTTTTCTGTCTCATCTTCTCCTTCCAATGGTCTTGTCCCTGTTGCAAGTACCACAGTTAGGAGGAGCTGATGGGTAATGGGACCATCTTCTCATCTGCATATACTTGTTGCAGGGACAGCCTGTTCTTTTCCTGTTTTGCTTCTGGCCTAGACTGAATGGTAATTGGGACTGCTTTGCATGACACATTTACCAGGATTTTATTCCTGTTTTCACCAAACCACCATATCCATTCATTCAACCACCTGCCTTTATTCAGTCAGATAGGTGGATTGAGGCTACATTGTACATATTGCAGTTTCTCACTGATACTTAACCTTTTCCTATTAGACCAGCAATCCTGTCACCTGTAAAAGCCCCAGATTTGAACATTACAACATTTTGTTTGTGTTGATCATCTGATCTTCCATATGAAGTTAAACATTTATCTAGTCTCCTTCATAATGGAGATGGATCTCAGGATCTTTGCACTGAGCTGTGTCACCAGCCCTTTCAGAGTATCAGGATTGCGGGCGTGTGCTGCCATGTCCAGCTGGCCTCAGCGTGTCTCGGGAATGTATCCATGGGATTCAGCCACAGACTGAAAACATTCAAGAGTGAATACCTACAGTACCAAACACATAACACACATTTTGCCTTGTAATTATCCCCCCCAATCTAGTATTACTACTGTTTTAGATAACATGCACATTGTTTTAAGTATTTTAAGTATATTAGTGATGGTATAAAATGATTCAAGATAGGAGATTGTGCAAATGCTTATGTCACTTTACTTGAGAGGACTTGAATATCCACATACTCTACTGTCCACGGGAGTGCTGGGACCTTTTCTCCAGGGAATGACAGCGTGACATCCTTTAATCAAGTCTTCTGACATAATGAATTTTCTCCCCGACCCTACAAGTTGAGGATTTCCTTCAATACAGAGCTAGTTAAAGCATTTGCTGTTTGTTAGTGAACCACTTGGAGCTGGCTCCGCTCACATCATGGTGCTGTAATGTCATTTGGATTGTCATTCGGTAATGTCATTACCATCTTCTCATTAGTTGAAGAACGTCAGGCCATTTCTTAGTCTTGTTATCTTCCGTAGTTCTCACAGTGATGTACCTGCCCCAGAGTTGCAAAACTGAAAAACACACACCAAGCTTCAAGCGCACACATACCACTTGTTTTTTGTTTCGGGATACACTTAATGCTATTTTTTATCTAAATGTTATTTTTTATCAGAGCAGTGTGTATGGCCTAGAAATCTTAGCAGATAGACTTGGTGAGTTAGGAAATAGAATCATGGGATTTTTCAGTGTTTAAGTTAGACTGAGTTTGGTTGGACGCAACAGAAAGTCCAGTCCAGACACATTTCCAGCCGTGTAATGGCAAGTCATTACCAGCTCTCTGTTCTGCTTTTCCCTGGTGTTGACTAATCTTTACATTGCTCTTGTTTGCAGTCTGGAGATTTCCTGAAATATCTTAAGTGAGAGGAAGGAAAAGGGAATCTTAAAAGATCTTCAGAAAAATTCTTGGGGCCCTAACTGGACTGGTTTCTGATGTAGGCAACCATCCTCCTGGACTAGACAAAAGGAGTATGTTAATTGACCTATAGTAAGGGATATGCTTCTGCTATTAAATTGGTGGAGCCAACTTTCCAGAATGCTATAACCAGATAATCAGCTGGTCTTGTTTGAAAAAAATTTGTTGAAATGGGATTGGGGGACACAGCTTCCACTGTTCATTGCAATGATCTATGTTTATATTTTTAAAAAGCTAATTCAATCATTAATATAACATAACTTCTAGAGTTAACTGTATGTCAGACTCCTTGGCTGTTAGCTATAAGTACTTTAATCCATGGGCTCTGATTGGCAGTTCAGTAGATCTTCCCAGTGAATTACTGAAAGCCTTCATTAATGTAAATTGATAAGAGTCTTCTGAAATGTAGCATCTCTCTGTCTTGATAGGAATGCCTACAATTCAGTGAAGTTGTTCTTTGTGGTTAAAAAAAATAGGAGTCTCTTGTTTCAGGTCTCTGAATTAATAGCAGATAAAACTAATGTAATTTTACCTACATTTCAAATACTGTGCAGATATGGAAAAAAATTACTTTTGGTTGTACTAATTTTATTTCTAAAATCTAAAATTCAGCATTTTAAACTCTTGCGTTCAGACCTGTTAAGTTTTAAGTTTTACCAGCATGTTTAAAAAATATTAATTATATGGAAAGAGAAAGATGATGAATTTTAACACTACTGCTAGAATGTCTATGATTCAACAGCAGAAATTGTTAGTGGAACCACCAAAAAACAATTATGCCTTGGGGGAAAATGCTTAATCCAACAGTCTTGGAAAAAATGCATATTCACTAAAAGTAATGAGAGACAAACACAGTAATGTAAGATTATTTTACAAAAAGAAATATCTAAAAAGAGTGCAGTCAAACTTTTGAGGAAACTTCACTATTAAAGAACAAACAGAGCCCATCAAACACTGAAGAGCTGATAGTGTTGTCAGTGGCTGTGTGAACTGATTTCTAAGATGCAGAAAGTGTTCGTGTATGCTGAGTTTTGGAGAGCTTTCCATCAAAGTGAAGGGAGGCAAAGAGAACCTTCTTGAATCCTACT
>PVIC010039823.1:0-16949 GCA_004025085.1 Thryonomys swinderianus | reverse complement strand
TTTCCCAAGGACGGGGACTGTGTGTGTCACCTGCACCAGCGCAGGTGGGCTCGGCAGAAGCAAAAGGCCACGTGTGGCTGCCTTGTGGCTGCTGCGCCTGTCCTGCAGAAGGCCAGAAGGGAGGGGCCCAGAGGGACGGGTTTGGCTTGTGGTGGGCAGATCTTTCAAGGCCATCTGGGGAAGGAGGAGGAGGAGGAGGAGGCGACGGGCCAGCTCCGCTCACCCCCGAAAGTCGCCAGCAGAAAGAGCAGAGCGCCTGACATCTGCACTGCTGCTGGGGTGTCGGGCTGAGGATGTGGCTGGTCCCCAGCAGGAACACAAAGCGCAGAGGCAGGGAGGCCGGAGGAGGGCAGGGTCTGCTCCAGCCTCGCTCCTGTCTGCAGCTGGTTACAGCCAGGAACCTGCACTTACCCTTGCTGACCGCAGCCTGGAAAGCCCAGATCGACACCAGCTGGCCAGGGCTGGCCAGGCCTGCCCTGCACCCAAGATATGGCACGTGAGTGCCCTGCTCCAAGAGGATGAAGCCCAGGCCGGGCAAGCTCAGCTGCCTGGCCAAGAAGGGGACCCGGGGGCTCAGGGAGCTGTAGACTGCGGCGAGGGAGAGAGCTGGGGGGCCGGGAGAATGCTAACGGCCCCTCCGTGGTGGATTTCAAGGGACAGAGGGGCCGAGGCCATGCTGTGAGGGCAGCGGGGCTCAGACCCAGTCTGGCCGACCCACAGCCTATGCTTCTAACCCCACTCGGGGGCTCTCTCTGGGGGTGGTGGGGCCCAGGGAGCGAGCGGAAGAGCCCAGAGCCCTGGGGGCTGGCGCAGGGACCGCGGGGCAGGGGGCCGAGGAGAACCGACCTCGCCCTCTTCCCAGCGGGTTCACAGGGGCTCTGTTCCCAGGCGAGCCTTAGCGCTCTCTCTGCCATAAATAAATCTTTGATGTACCCGAGCAAATGAAAATTACAATTTAATGTCAACGCTTAAATAAGAAATAAGAGTTTGACTCTTGTTTTTTTCATTGCTGGTGTCGATCTGGGCTTTCCAGGCTGCGGCAGGTGGGGGGGGGGGCATGTGCCCTGGCCTCCAGGGGTCCCTGGAGGTCGCAGAGAGCCCTGTCCTTGCTGTGGCCCTGGGGCCAGTACCAGGTGGTCCCAGAAACAGACAGGATGGAAGAGAATTCATGTATTTGGCCACCTGTCACTATTTTGAATTTTTTTTGGATGTAAGTCATTAACCCACTTTGATTTTTGGTGTAAATCATTAATTCGCTTTGAATTCTAGGTGCAAGTCATTAATTCTTTTACAGCTCCCAGGTGTAAGCCACGAACCCGTTCTGAACCCTCAGGTGAAAGTCACCGGGAGCCCGTGTTCAGGCCCTTCTTGATGGGCCTTCATGGCCGTCCTTCCTAAGGACGCCCACCAGCTTCCTCCAGATCCCGCCCGTCCTGCCAGGGCACTGGGCACAGAGGGCGCCAGGGGCCACGCTGACTGCGGGCAGAGTTGCTGTGCTCAGGCCCCAGTGGGCCGCCCTGCCCCTCCCCCACCCACACACCTCCACGGCCTGACCGATGTCCGGAAGGGCGCTCCGGTGTGCGCTTTTCCTCCCCCAGGGCCTAGCACAGGGCGGGGCACGGGACGGCTCCAGTGCGTGAACACAGGGCTGTGTCTGCACGGCTTGCTGCAGGTCCTGCGGCTCCGGGCTGCGCCGCCCGAGGCGGGGACACAGGACACAGGCCACAGGCCGAGGATCTGGCCTGGGGCTCCAGCCTGCGTGCCGGGACACCACAGGGAACAGGGGCTTTCATCACAGCTGGCGCCTGCATCCTGTTCACTCCGGGGCAGCCCTTCCACCTTTCTGAGCCTCAGTTTCCCCAAATGTAAAATCACAGTGTCAAGACCACAGGCCCATTTGCGCACCATTTCTAATTGATTCAGACAGAGAGGCAGACAGACTGACAGCCCTCCAGCGCATGGACCCCTCCCACGGGGGTTCAGTGAGGCCAGGGCGTGGAGGCCAAGGGAGCCCGCCAGGCTCGCTGCCTGAGGGCAGGGGGAGGGGAGCAGAGTCCAGCGGGCAGGAGAACCACTGAGCAATTCTATTCTAATATTTGTAATTATCCCCAGGCTAAAAATAAGACACGGAGCAAAGTGTTTTCAAATGTCGGCATTAAGAACACTTTTTATGTGACATAATACAAGCCCCTGAATACATTTATGTCAAGCTCCCTGAGACCTCCACAGGCGGCACGCCGTGCTGGGCAGCTCTCACGACGCCAGAGCTTTGCAAAAATGCAACATCCCGCAAGCGAAGGCTGCCAGGCCTGCTATTAGCAACGGTATAATCATCAATTACATCCAATCACAAACTACTGATTTTATAATTATCAAATGAAGTTCTAACTTCTCACCTCCGCACAGTGGCAACTAATATAATCTCTCAGTTCGAAAAGGAACACACACACACCCCCCACCCACCCTTTCTTGCCTCTCCTCTTTCTCTTCTGGGAAAAAAAATTTTTTTCCAGGCTTCCACGTAAGACTGCATTTAAATTGCTTGTCACTCAAAACAAAGGCGAACCACTCATTTGTAATTCACCAGCCACCTGAACAGACTGCCTGTTTTCCTCTAAGCATCCACGCACCAGAGCACAAAGATCATTTTTCTATTGTTAAAATTGTATAAGCTGGGGCTTTTTTTAGCAGCGAATACACAATTTCACTTCTCTTCCGAGGGCTCCTGGCATAAAAGGGACAGGAGGCTTTCTTTAGAGCCTTACAAATAAATTTTGCTTTGGGTTAATAAAAAAACTATAGGCTCGTAGGACGAACTGAACATCTATCACTTAATCGGCAAGGCCATCGTATGGAAGGGGGCAGGACAGAGTTGTGTCTCCCACCGTGCCTGGGGTGTGGCCACGGATGAAGCCGGACAATAGAAACTCATTGTCCCAGCGCCGGGCAGCATCCGTACCCGGATTTTCTTGAAGGTGCTGATGATATCGTGGATATCACAGACGGCCATGGGTCCTGCGTCCGCAGAACCAGAACCACCCAGGAGCCGCCTCTCCAGGTGGGTGTTTTCTGGCTTCCTCACCTCTGAGGGACAAGCCCCAAACACCTGCCACCGAGCTCCTACGTGAGGCCCACCGGGCTGTCTTCCAGCCGTGCAGCCTCCGAAGGCCTATCCCCCCCTCTCTAGTGGCTCTTTCTGCATAACATTAAATTATAATACCTTTCAATTTAATCCAGAGCTTTTTATAGCATACAAGGTCCTTCTGTAGGAACAAGCACATCCGGGCCTCCAAACAGATCCTGGGGCAGCTCTGGGCAGATGGACGGCTCTGGTGTTACAGGCTCCCAGGGGCTGGGGCTCGGCGCCAGTCACATGTGGGTGGAGGTTGGTGTGAGTGGGGCTGGGGGAGTCTCTGGCCTTAGAGGAGCCGTGCGGCAGGGAACCCGGGCTGGAGATGGTGCCGCCCTCCTGCTCAAGGTGGGGGAAGGGCTTGCATTCTGAATGGTTAGCACAGGCGTCCCCTCCCGAGCAGGAGAGGATGCCTGGCTCCCACCTACCCGGCAGGAGCCTCCCGGGAGCCACAGCACGGCTCTCCCAGCGCTGTGAGGACGGACAGATCCCTGACGGCATCGTCAAGCTGCACAGTTGAACAACACGCCCAGGCCCGCTGTCAACTATGGGTTTTAGCTGATAAGGCCGTCTCAGTACTGCTTCACCAATGGTAAATGCCCCACACCGAAGCGCGATCTTCAAAAGGGCAAGCGGGGTGGCAGAAGGGCCACAGCACAGGGGAATTTGGCTCAAATCCACAACTGCTCTAACAAACAGGCCCATTTGTTGACTATTTCGAAGATGACAACGACACACACACGGCATTTACTGTGCGCGAGGCACCGTCCGAGAGCGCGGCACTCGAACTGGTTCAATACGAACAGCAGCCCGTGAGGTCAGCATCGTCACGTCCCTGCTTCACAGATGGAGAAAATAACAGTTCCGAGAGGCAAAGAAACCCGCGCGGAGTCACACAGCGAGTGGCAGAGCGGGACTCACCCCACACGCTCCAGAGCCTGTACCGTTGCTGCAACAAGACTACAACGGGGTGTGGTAGCGCATGCCTGTGACTCCAGCAGTCTGGGAGGCTGAGGCAGGAGGGTTACAAATCTGAGGCCAGCCTGGGCAACTTAGTGTTTCAAAATTAAAAGGCAGAGGAATGGGATATAGGTGAATGTGAAGTTTCTGCTGGACCGAGCCAGGCCCCTCTCTGTGCATACTTGGTGTGCAGTCCACGCACGTGTGGGCTCAGGTTAGACTAGGGGGTATGAAGGATGGGTCCAGGACCAGATGCATACTGTGGTCGTATTTTCTTGGACCTTCCAATGTTTTAAAAATATTGGAGCTGTCAAAATTCATCAAATTATATCCTTCAGATTGGTACACTTTACTGTATGTAAATGATGCCTCCGTTAAGGACTGCGAGCATGAAAATATGTGCATATATATGGAGCCAGTATTTAAAAACCAGAAGAGTTCCAAATCGCTGGCTTCTCTGGGAAAATGAGAGGATCTGGCCACCAGGGCCTGTTTCCACCAACGGCCACCTGGAGCCTGCTGGCACCGTGGGCTGGGACAGAACCGGGTCTGCTTCTGCCCACCTGCAGTAGGGGTGGGCATTTTCTCTGTGGTCTAGGCTGACACGCCCTCTCTCTGGCCTGTGTCTCTTTTCTTGGAGCCTACTGCCTTGAAAGAGCAATTTTCCAGGTAGTCGCTAAACAGGCAAAACAGAATCCAGGATCTGCACTGGTCCTGCTTAGGCCTCCTGGCTCTGCGGCTGCCCAGCACAGTCAGTCATCGCCTTCCAAACAGCGGCCAGCCCCCCTCCGCCCCCGCCTCCGGGAAGGCCTGGGCTCCTGGGCTTGGAGGAACAGGGCCACACAGGGCACTGGGGGGGGGTGTTCTGTACCTCCCTAGGCACGAGACCCCCACGGGCTTGGCGTTCTGTGTATCCTGGTGGACAGAGACGAGGAAGGGAAGGGTGAGAAAGAAGCGAGCATGGGATTATGTGCAGCGGGGGCTTCGCAAAGGGCTGTGGGTTCAAGGCAGCATTGGAAAATGAGGACTTTGGAGTCAAGTCTGAAACCAGGATTCCTGGCTGCGCGGCTTTGATGTAGTAGGAACCTCAGCATTCTCAGCTGTGAAATGGGTAGAACAGAGTACAGAGCTGCCTGGAGTCAACTCAGGGAGTGAAGCAGGTGCCTGATAAATATATACTGCATTTGTGGGAGGCATATATGCTTGAAAGAATGAATGGTTTCCGACCCACACAATGCCTCAGTTTCCCCATCTAGAAAGCAGAAATATCAAGGCCCTGCTGGTGTGACAACAGCAGGAGTTAAGAGACATACTTTGCTCACTGCTAAGCATGGGGTGAGGCTGGCCAGGCTATTCACAGACCTTAGCATCACTTGCTAAGGTCACAAGATATCGTGCAAGTTGGCACCACCCAAGCAGGCCGTGAGGGGCGGGAGCTGCTAGAATACAAATGCTGGCAGCAAATGGCCAGGGTGCAGGGAGGGTGAGTGATGCCAGGTGCCACCCCATCCTGCCCTGCGCAGCAAGCACCTGCTGAGTCCTGGGCTGCCTGCCGGCCCCACGGGGCTGGTGACCTGTCCTGGGTCTTGCTGGTCTTGCTCCTGGGGGATCTGCGGGGTCCCAGGTGCGTAAGTCTCCCCTTCTTGGAGTGATTCTGGCAAGTTTGCCAAAATGCCAGCCCAGAAGTGTGAAGCTAACGAACGTATGTGCCCTTTAAGGAGAGGCAGCCACCAAATGCCACACAAGTGCCACCCTGCCTAGGCTTTTAAATATAGCAGCATGCTCTCTGGGGCCTCTGCAGAGGGTGGCTGGGACAGACTCCCCAGAGCCTCAGGTGGACACGCGGGCTGCACTGTGTGCCCAGCTCTGTCCGCGGGACTCCAGGCCGAGGGCCGGGCAGGCGCCCTCCTCACGGACCCTCCCGCCCGCGTGGCCCGGACGACCTGCGCGGTCTCCAGGCTGCCTCCTCCTCCTGACACCGCGCGGCCATGCTCAGCACCCAGCCGGGCGGGCAGGGGAGGGCCCCAGGCGGCAGAGGGCTGCACACTTACGGGGGGCTGGCCAAGGGGGCCTCGCCTGCGGCAGGCCTGCAGATTGCGGGGAGGCACACGAAGGAGAGGAAGGGCTTCGACTGCGCCGGCCGCCTGGGGACCCTGCACCCGGGCTGCACACGCGAGGCTTGCGGTCAGATCTCCGCACATGCTGCACTCGGTTCGGGTTTAGACAGGCTCTGATTTCAGTCAACATTTAAAAATCATGGGATTTGACAGACACGAGATCTTCAGCTTTTCTAAAAGAGTAGAAAACGCGGCCACTGTGGGCTCATCTTCCTGCAGTAATAACGCCACGGAGAGACAGTGCCTGGGGTGGATGCTGGGTGCAGCCGGGTGCTTCCCAGTTCCAAGCAGAGCGACCCCTGAGGGGCGAGGCGGGGAGGGGCTGGGGGGGGACACGGCCCTGCCGGGTGGCGCTTCCCAACGTCCGTGTCGTTAACAATCCCCTCATGGCAGCTTTCACACCCTCGGTGTCACTGGTGACGCTCACCGTATGAGCCCTGGCATGCAGCTCTCACCGCTACCTCCACAATGGGGAAACCGAGGCACAGAGAGGCCAGGAGGCTTACCCCAGCTGCACAGCAGGAAAGCAGGCTGAGGAGGGTTTACAGACTGAGGTTGTGCTCCTGGCCCCTGCAACGCACGCGGGACCCAATGGCCGTTGTCCGTCCGCCTCAGCAGGACACAGGCCGCGCCCTGAGGTGGCAGAGCGGGACCCACATCGCCCTGCTGCCTCCTGCTCCCGCTCCTGTGCCTGTGTCGGTCCCTTGCTTACCTGTGGGGCCCTGTGACTATCTGAGGTTGCATCTCTGCTTAGGGGCGAAACGTCACTCTGCCCATCTCATGGTGCCCGCCCTCGCCAGCTATCTGGGCACAAAGAAAAGGTTCCTGGGGTATATCAGCCTCAGCGGCTTTTCCTGTCCTGATCCTGTCCCCAGCACCTGACACCAGAGGTCCGTGCGCATTTCAGACGGCCCAAACTTCTCTTTCATTCTTCCTCTGCCAGGAGCCCGGACAGCCTCGAGTTGACAGAGAGAATTTTCCCGCTCCCTCTCTCCTCTGGCCACCCTGGATCCAATCTGGACACAGCATGACTTAGAGGGAAAAGAAACAGAGAACACCATCCCCTTGGTGGAAATGCAGGCGTCTCCGGATCCCCCAGGCTCTGAGAACAGACTGGCGGGAGCCGAGGTGTCCACAGCAGCCATACGAGGCTGCCCTCGATCAGGCTGGCCCTGGCCCTCAGGGGAGCTCAGCTTGGCCTCGGGGGCAACTGGGCGGTACGCTGGGCATTTCCCAGTGGAAGCACCCAGTGCCACCGGTGATTAGGTTCACTAAAAATACCCACCCTGCGATAATCACAGCCCCAGATCCAAATGCCCATGCACACAAAACACAAGTTCGGTGGCACCACGGGGATGCAATCAGTGAAATCTCCCTCGGAAGGTGGTGACCTCGTGAGAAGCCGGATGGCACAACAGGGTGTCCCAAGTGTGACAAGCCACCAGGACGGCAGTCTAACGCCAAGGCTGACACTTTTGCCACTAAGGGGAAGACTCCGCTTGTCCTTTCTGCAGGCCTCTTTGTCCACTTTGGCACACTTTCTGGTGGAAGGTGTCTGCTTTCAGTAGTCACCCAAGCTAAACACCCAGAAGAATCAAAATCAACCAGTCCAGGTTCACCCAGGACGACGACCATCACTGGCTTAGCTGGAGCCAGGGTCAGTGCGTGTACAGTGGACGGGGCAGGGGAAGGATCCCGGGAACACGGCCCCATCCCTTCCACATAGATGTAGCCAGTACACACACACAGGACAGGACGGAGAATGCTTACGACACGAAGACACAGGGTCACCAACTTGTCTGTTTCCTTTGGCCTTTCCCGATCGTTGGGGCTCTTTTGTACCCCAAGACTGTCCCAGTTTTAAAAGCGAAAGCTATGCATCCCGGGAGCCCACTGGTCAATGGCCAAAGGGTGATAGTTGGTCAGCTTACTTCAGAGCCACACCAACCAATCACAACGTGTGGACCTTGAGTTTTGATAGGAACAAAACTATCTCGAAACTGGAAGGACTCATCAGGGACCCTGAGACTGCCCAGAGGTTTGACGTTGGGAAGAAATGACTGTTAGATGATGATATTGTGGCTGTTTCAAAAAAGACCGCTTATGTTTTTGGAGACATGCACTAAATATGAACTGCCGAAGGGACGACTTTGATTGCTTCCTGATAATACAGGGCACGTCGTAGGAGAGGCCATGCGTGACTGGGTGTTGAAACGGGATCTGTGTGGCTTATTATTTTATTCTTTGCTATGTTTGCACATTTCCATAATAAGGGGGGAAGATGAAGGAAAAGAGGGAGAAAGGGGAGGAGAGAAGAAAGGGTAGAAAGATATATGTGTTTTAAGTCAAATTTGACCACTCACAGTTTACAAGTGTGATCTAGGACATGAGTCAGCACACCTCTTCCGTGAAGGGCCAAACAGTAAATGCTTTCAGCCTTTCAAGCCATCTGGTCTCTCCGTCAAAGGTGCTCAGCCCTTCCCTCGGGGGCTGAGGCAATATGTACACGAATGGGCATGGCTGTGTTCCCATAAAACTATTTTTTTCCTTTTTGAGGTACTGGGGATCAAACTTGGGCCCTTGTGCATCTAAGGTAGGAGCAGTACCACTTGAGCTAAATCCCCAGCCCCAATAAAAGGTTATTTATAGGGGCCGGAGATTTAGCTCAGTGGTTCCGGCGCCTGCCTCGCAAGCGCAAGGTCCTGAGTTCGATCCCGGTAACCACATAGAATGCTGGGCATGGTGACTCACGCCCACCAGCAATCAATACCACATACCACAGTGCTAGGCATGGTGGCTCACGCCTGTCATCCCAGCACTTGGTAGGCAGAGACAGGAGGATTGCTAAGTTCGCGGTGGCTTGCCTGGGCTACATAGTGAGCTCAGGGCCAGCCTGAACTACAAAGCAAGACCCTGTCTCAAAAAAAAAAAAAAAAAAAAAAAAGGTTATTTATAAAGACAAGCAGCTATGGGAATTGGCCTCTGAGGTAGAATTTGCCATCCCTTGGTCTAGAAGATTACTTACTGTTTTGCCTTGGAAAAGCCATCTGAACTTTCTGAGACATAGTTCCCTCCTCTGTAAGGTGAGGACTCAGGGGCCGGGGGTTTAGCTCAGTGGTTCTGACATCTGCCTGGCAAGTGCAAAGTCCCAAATTTAATCCCCGGTACCACATACCACAACACTGGGTATGGGGGGGTCACGCCTGTTAATCTCAGCATTCGGGAGGCAGAGGCAGGAGGATTGCCTTGAGCTCAAACTAGCCTGTGCTACATAGTGAGCTCAGGGCCAGCCTGAACTATAAAGTGAGACCTTGTTTAAAAAAAAAAAAAAAAAAATAGTGAGGACTCCAGAGAGCACTATACGCGGCCAGGATGAAACACAGTAACGAAAGGATGGAGGTTGGCCCAGCGTCAAAGTGAGTAGGTCCTCACTCTGCAAACAGCAGGTGATACTGTTATCGATTCGTCACACCCTGCTAGAATGTTTTGTTCACTGCTTAGAACAGCATCTGGCACGTAGGAGAAGCCCAATAAATATTTGCTGAGATGATGAATGATTATGTCTGTGCCCAGCAAGCGAAAAAAGCACAAATAGGAAAACATGGTCTTCTTTCCACTTTTCAAATTACCAGGGTCTCCCCACCTCGTAGCCTGAAAGGGGAAATTCACAGCGGAGATGTGGAAGTCCCGCTCGCCACTGTAAGCTGCCCCCTAGCGTCAGGAACATTTCAGGGCATCAGCTCCCCCGGAAGGGCAGAGCAGGAAGTGGGTCAAAACCCCAAGTTCCGGCGCTCAGTGTCACCCCTGTCACATCCCGCCAGAGGTCTGGGCAGAGACAGAGATACGGGCTGGATGAACCACAGGGCTGGACCACTGTGGGCGTTTTCGTCTAGACTTGGCTGCCGTCTCATGTGAACTAGGAGTGAACTGAACCACTGAGGAAATTTCTGGGTCTGCGCTCCTCTTTCAGAGTCTGGGAGAGAGAGAGAGAGATGGAGAGAGAGAGACAGAGAGAGAGAGACAGAGAGAGAGAGAGACAGAGAGAGACAGAGAGAGAATGTCGAGGCTTGGTGTAGGCAAGTTACGTGGAAGGATGAAAGAAGGCAGCATTAGAAATTGGCACCAAAGGGCACTAACACAACCCTTTCTCAGCAGTACGAACTTGTCTCACTGATGACACACCTTTTGCTTGTTGGCAGTGCTGAGCTTTGAACCCGGGGCCTTGTGCACGTTAAGCATGCGTTCCGCTGCTGAGCCCTGCTGGGTTCCCTTGACGGGAGTAGTCACACCCTGGTGGTGTCTCCGCCCAGCCTTTAACGTGGGCCTGGTCCACATGGGCACAGTTCCAGACACTGCACACACCTGTCTGCACCTCTGTTTGCCGAGAAGCACCGGATGGTCCCTCCAGGGAGAAAAATGCCAAAGGCCTGCAGGAAGCCAGCAGGTAAGGCCGCCGAGTGCAGCTGCCCAAGAAGGGCTGAGGGGCGGCTGTGGGGAGAGCGGGCTCATCCAAAGACACTCGGATCTACCTTTTGAGAAGGTTCTATGCCAGGCAGACCTGATCAGTATGAGGCCGATGGGGCCCGTGGCCAGGATACCAGCCTGCGGTCTTCCTCCTTCCCTCCCTGAGGACAGCTACAGCGGCCATGTTTGCCCAGAAGCATCGTCCCACCAGGAGCCGTGGACTGGGAGGGACCCCGGTCTCAAGCTAAGCCAGTACTGTTTATTACCTTGGGAACCTGACATGGGAACTGGTTAGTTTTGATTTGGGGGGGGGCTACTAGCGTGGATGACTGTGGGGTGGGTGCAGGTGGCCTTGGGTCCTTTCCTGAAGGAGGGGCTCACTGCGGTGGGTACCGCCTTGGCTCCAGACCGTCCTGGAGGCTCGATCCCCACTCTGGAAGCCTGACTTGGCTTCCTGGCCGCTCGGGCTGGAGTCAGAGCAGCATTCTGTCCACCCTGACTTGGGCTTGCATCGCAGTCCCATCCGTGCTGGGACCTCGGACGAGCCACCTTATCTTGATGACCCTCCACCTCTTTGCTCACAAATGGGCAGAACACCAATACAGCGGACCCTCTAGTTATAACGGGCCTGACATACGAACAACTTGGGTTAATTAGGTTAATGGAAGAGCCATCTGCCTCTTGTGATCTACAGTGTGTACCCAGGTAAACATCCAGAGCTCAGCTTTTCTGACTTACAACTGACTTGGGCTACAACCCACCCCCGGGAACCGATCAAGTTCATAGGTCAGGGATCCAGTGTACTTCCCTCACAGGGCTGTGAGGAGAATGCAGGGCATGATAAGTCCATCAGGCATAGGACAGACGGCCCAGAGATGTGACAGCTAGTTTGTAATCTGTTCTTTGGTACAAGTGCACTTGGGTGAACCCTGTGTCTTGCAACCCAGGTTTTTCTTTTCTTTCTTTTTTTTTTTTTTTGTGAGACAGGGTCTCGCTTTGTAGTTCAGGCTGGCCCTCACTATGTAGCCCAGGTAAGCCTCCGCGAACTCAGCAATCCTCCTGTCTCTGCCTCCTGAGTGCTGGGATGACAGGCGTGAGCCACCACGCCCGGCATTGTGGTATGTGGTATTGATGGCTGGTGGGCGTGAGTCACCACGCCCAGCATTGTATGTGGTTACCGGGATCAAACTCAGGGCCTTGCGCTTGCGAGGCAGGTGCCGGAACCACTGAGCTAAATCTCCGGCCCCCCCATGTTTTTCTTAAGGTTGACTTCTAGCTCCCCTTATGACAGCTCCCACTTGGACGCCTCCTGGCCGTGCTGGGGTCAGGGCAGGACGGGAGCTCAGGCCGAGGGAACCCAGGCGCCGGGGAGTGAAGGCGGAGAGGCTGCGTCTGTTCGCTGAGGCCTAGCCGCCCCCCATGCCGGTCCCCACCCTCCTCGCTGCCAAGAGCAACAGGCGAGGCTGACAGATGCAACCACCTCTCCTCTCCCTGAACGAGGTGGAAAAGGGGAAGGAGATCGAAGAGAAACGGCCATTTTGCCTGATAAACTTTGCTTAAACGCTGTCCTGTGGCCAGGCATGACGTCCCCCAGGCTGGGCCGGGGCCAGGCCCAACACACCTTGCCTACTGACGTTCCATTAATTTCTTTTTGTTTCCCGCTAACGCGTACACCCGGCTCAAGGTGAGAGAATGCAGTCGGGCTGCGGCTCCTCAGATTGATAGATTGCGTTGCTGTGTGGGTCCGTTTCATGCCTGGTGACTCCGCAGCAAAGCAATTATCACTGTGGAATGCATAATGGCCTAATTAATAACTAATGTCAGGTTGGCCTCTGAGCCATGATTATACCTTAGCAAGCCAACTTTTTTCCCTTTTAAACATTCAGAGAGAAAAATATTATTATAATTGACTGGTTAAACTGTCAAAGGGTCCCTGCCCATGGACGTGGGTGTGGGAGGGAGGCCGCAGGGCCTGCAGTCAGAACTGGTAATCTGTGAGTGGCTTGGCCTTGAGTGTCTCGCACCTGACCGTGTGCATCTGCTCACGGGGCACTTCTCTGGACCCGCGCTGTGTGTTATATGACTGTCCGGGTTCAAATTTCTGCATTTCAGAGAGCAGCTGTGTGATCCCGGGCAAGTTACCTAACTTCCCTGTGCTTCTCCTCTCATTTGTAAAATACTGACTGTTAACAATATCTACTTTATCAACTGGTCATGGGGAAATCCGAACTGGTATCTGCAAAACACTCAGAATGCTGCCCGGAACACAGAAACAGCGATGTTTGCCAATATGATTATGTGTCAACATTCACTTAACAGATATTTATTCTACACCTTTTGTGTCAACCACCACGTGGGACTGGGTGTATAATAGCCTCCAGTGCAGGTGCTCCTTCCTTTTATTAAGTGGGACGGTTGAGCATTATTTGAATAATTAAGCAAGCAAATATACAGCCACAAACCGTGCTGAGCACTGTAAAGGATCCTATGAGTTTATGTAACAGGGAGGATTGAGTTTGGGAGGTCACAGGGGCCCCCCCAAGGAAATGACATCTGACTAGAGAGTCGACGGACACACAGGTCCCCGGGTGGTGCCCCTGGGGGCCTGGGCACATCTCGGGCCCGAGGGAGGTGCTGCTGCTGTTTCGAGGTGAGCACCTGCCGGTGCCCAGGACAGGCCCGTGACAGAGGGGCATGTGGCCGAGATGTCACAGTGCAGAGCTCAGAATCCCAACGGGGGGCACAAACGGGGAGGGGCGGGTGTCAGGCAGAGGGCCTGGCGAGCTCGGTCCTGAGGTGGCACAGAGAGTGGGAAGGAGTGGGGCAGGAGGGAAGGCGGCGCTGCTGGCAGAGGGCAGAGGGCCTCGGGGCAGCGGAGGAGTCAGGGCCACTGGAGTTGCGGGAGGCTGAACCAGGGAGCCCCGTGTGCGGCGTCAGCAGGGGAAGAGCGCACGTGGGCTGCTGGCAGGAGCAGAGGGGCTGGCTTCAGTGGGGCCAGATCTGTTTCGGGAGAGGCGCGATGCCCACAGCTGCTGCTGCCCATGGGGAGAGAGACCAGGGGAGGCGGAGAGGCTCCCCCTTCAGGAGGCACAGGCACAGGCACAGACACAGGCAGGGCTACAGCTGGGTGGGGCCCTGAAGGACAGTGGGGCTCTTCAGGGACTCAGGGAGGAAGAGCGCCCTGAGGGAAGGGAACAGGATGTGACAGGCACCCCGGCTCTCTGTCCTGAGGACCCGGGATCGAGCTGGCAGGTGTTGGCGACGACCTGAGTACTCCTCCTTGCCTTGGCTGCTGGAGAGCTTCGGCCGGTCTTAGGGGGCAACGGGTTTTGGAAACTGGATGTGCAGTTACGACACCAAAGAACCCCCAAGCACAGGCCCAGGCGGAGCCACTAGTGAGGGCGCAGGTGTCACACCGTTATGCAGAACCTACAGTGGACGCTCCCCGGCTTTTCTCTTGAACCAATGCCAAGCGGGCCTTGGCCGCTGCTCCTGAGGCCTCTCAGAAACCCCAGGTGCCCCATGGATGAGCCATCCGCTTCACGGGTAGCTCTGCTGTGTGTAAACCACCTCTCACTGGCCACTTCACGCTGGGCCTCCGTTTGTTCATCTGTTCAACAGGCACAGTAACGCCCCCTTTCTGGGGACGGTGGCGATGGCTTAGAGTTAACACTGCACATGCAGGAAAGTGAAGAGAGTGCCAGGTGTATACTGGGCACACAGGAGCCCTGGCTGCTGCCGTGGTCACGGACGTCACCAGCCATAGCCCTCACGGTTTGCGGGCACAGAAAGCACGTGCCAGCTTCAGCGTCAGCCCTCTCGTGTCAGTCCCACTCAGCAGAACGCAGGACGGCGACACGAGGGCCATTTCTAAGCCCTGCACATGGCAAGCATGACGTCAAGGAGCCCCTCAGCAACAGCCCTGCTGAGCAGGGGTAAGTAGTTTCCCATCTTCCAGACGGGGTCATGAGCCCAAGGTCACACGGCCAGTGGCCTCCCGGGCTGGATGGCACCGTCTCTCCACGACCAGCTCCCTGCAGCCTCACGCTAGGGGAGTCACTCTCTGTCTCCCCCGAGGCTCAGGCCCTGCGTCAACATTCCCAACCGGCACCCCCTTTCCTGACTCAGGCCAGGCACCTGCAGTGCTCACATCATCCGTGCCCCAGAGCGCACCCCGAATTCCAACTCCATGCCCTCCTGCCTTGTGCACCTCCACGGAGATCTTTCTAGCACAAGGAACTGGTCGTGCTGTCTTCACACAGCCAAACGGCCTCCACAGCGCGTCCGCTGTCCACACAACACGAGGAATAAGCCAGCACTCAGGATCCACGTCCAGTCCCACAGATGCCCCCAGCCCAGCTGCGGACACCGGCCACGGGGGACAGTCACCCTCCGGCTTTCAGCTTCCTGTGCGACTGCAGCTCGACGCACACGGCCTGTCACGGCCGTTCCCTCCTCACCGTAAGCCGCTCTCCTACCGAGGAGGAAACAGGTGCAGGAGTGACTTGCCCAAGGTCACAGAGGCATTCATTACACAGGGCTAAAGGCCAGTCCACCTGTGGCCAAGACCTGCGGTCCCGACCACCACAGCCCAGTTCCCATGCTCCTCCCTGCCCCAAACTTCCTCCTCTCCGCCGGGACCTTGCTTCCTCCGGGAAGTCTTTCTCAACTTCCTGCCTGAAAATCAGGCTCTTTCTGTTTGGCACAGTGTGCTTCTACTACACACAGGCTTTTTTTCTTAGTGGTCCCGGGTGGACTCCCCTCTGTGGACAGAGCTCACCTCTTTCCACAGCTGGCCCTGCACAGAGCAGAACACACGACAGGTGCTCTACAACATCTGCCACATCGGTCACACCCTTCCTTGTTCCCTCAGTGCCAACTCCTGGGCTTGCAGGCCCCTTTCGATCGAGCCATTTCCCTTTCATTTGTCCTAACATTGTTGTATATGCAAAGCTGCTTCGGGGCTCTGTACTGTGTCCAGCAGCCAGGGAGAGGGTTGGTCCCTTGGGGCCACCGTACAGCACTCAGGGCTACAAACGTGTCTCACCCTGGTTTTCTTCCCCACTAGGGTTCATGAGATCTGAGCACTTGAAATTGGGTGCAGTTTTGTTAAGAGTTCCGACCCAGGCAAACAGGGCAGAAGCAGTGTGGCCACTTTTGGGACTGGCCCTGGAGGTCTCCTGCGAGATGGTTTCCTTTCTCTGTGTGCCGGCTAATAAGGAACTCGGATGCAGAGACGGATAGCCACGCCGATGAGCCAAACTGACCTGGGTTTGAATGCCAGCTCTCCTTCTCAGAGAGGGTCTTGACCTCTTGCCTTCTTTTAAGTCCATTTCTCCTCCATTTGAGAATTCTCCAGAATACTCCGCCATGTCCTGCCACACAGTAGTAGGTGCTCCACAATATCCCACATCCGCCACCCTGAGGCTGATACCAGGAGGCGCCCCGAAGTGGAGCCCTGCTCGCCCCGCCCTCCGTGTTTCAGTCCCTGGAGCTTGGGGCAGGACCTCTGCTCAACCCTAGATGCAGGACTTTGCTGATCTTGACTCGCACTGGTCTGTACTACTCTTTGATTTTATATATTTTAATTAAGTGCTATTATTTTGTGCTTGTGCTGAGGATGATTTCATTACAGGGCAGGAACTTATAAACCTCAGGGAAGAAACAAATAAGAAACTCTCTTCTGCAGTGGAGGGTCTAGGGCAAGGCAGGAAGATGGACAGGGTTTAAGGGTGGCCTTTGAGGATGGGGAGGTAGTGGGGGACCCCCTGCCAGAGAAAGCCTGGCTCCCGGGGGCCCTACCTATGCTTTGCAAGATGGACTGAGGGGATGGAGGGGCCCAGGGCCCAGGAAGGGCCTGAGATTCCCATTTGCCTCCTGCCCCAGGCTGTTGGCGGACGCTGACCTTCTACCTGGTGTAACATTCTGACCTTCTCATAACTAGACTGTCCCTACTCTTATGCCAGGTCGCAGCCCCCGCCCCCCCCAGGCCTCCCCGCCTCCCCCACAATGCTCTCCCAGCCCTGCTGAAGTTGGTAACTGAATTTACTTGTTCCAAGCAGCTGAATGATGTCCGTCTTTTCCCCAGAAGGTCAGCACTGGGAGTGAACCGGGCTCTGGGCTCTGTTTTATCTGTTCTTGTGCCCCGTGACAGTGCCTAGCACACAGCAGGTACCCTGTAAATTCTTGCTGAATGAACAAATGAATGAATGAGGAGATTCTCTCTCTCTCACTGCCTCAAAGCAGAGGTCGGCAAGGTTTTTTTGGCAAGAGCAGAT
>PVIC010039822.1:0-16950 GCA_004025085.1 Thryonomys swinderianus | reverse complement strand
TTTTCCTCCTTCCGTTGTTCTGTCTCACCTCTCTTCCCTTCCTTCCATCTTTCTTTTCTGTGGATTGATGATTGAACCTGGGGCCTGGGCACTGAGCTACTGACAGATTTTAATTTTTTTTTTTTTTTTTTTTTGCTTTTGAGACAGGGTCTCGCTTTGTAGTTCAGGCTGGCCCTGAGCTCACTATGTTAGCCCAGGCAAACCTCGAACTCAGCAATCCTCTTGTCTCCGCCTCCCGAGTGCTGGGATGACAGGCGTGAGCCACCACATCCAGCACTGTGGTATGCGGTGTTGATTGTTGGTGGGCATGTCTCCACGCCCAGCATTATATGTGGTCACCGGGGATCGAACTCAGGACTTTGCGCTTGTGAGGCAGGCGCCGAAACCACTGAGCTAACCCTCTGGCCCAGACTTTGAATTTTTTATTGTGAGAAAAGGGCTTTACTAAGTCATTAGTCTACCCAGGCTGGGATAGAACTTGTGGTCCTCATGCCTGAGCCTCTCAGAGTGCTCAGACTGGATGTGTGCCACCAAGACCAGCTGTTTTTCTTTAAAAAGAAATAATACTAATTATATTTGCCTTTGGGATGGGGATTTAGTTCAGTGGTGCCATCTCCCTTGCAAGTGCAAGGTCATGAGTTGGATCCCCAGTATTGGAAAAAAAAAATTATAGAGTTACTTTGAGGTCTAAATGAGTTAGTATATATAAATTGCTTATTATATGCTGTATATAAAATTTCACAAAAATATATTAGCAGTAATTTAAGGTTTTGGTTGGCTGGGATGTAATGGTAGTGTGCTTAGCTAACATGTGTGAGGCTCTGAATTTAATTTCTAGTTCTATCCCCTAACTCACCTTTTTTTAAAGGATACTTAGAAAATGTACTGGGTCAGTAGTATATGAAAATTTACTATTTACAGTACCAAAAAGCTATTTCTATGTGCTAATACATATGGTTATTTAGTAAAAAGAATTTAAGGATATTAAATAGAGTTGAATATAAGCTTCTATTTAATAAATCTAGTCTCAGGATAATAGGAAATGGCAACAGTAGTGGAATCTGGTGTAAAAGTAACAAGAAAAAGGCAAATACCCTTAAAGTCCTGCTATAAAGAGAGTAAGTAGCACATTGCAATGGAGATAGCACAGGCTTCAAGGCAGAATACAAGAGCTTTTGCTCTCTTCAGAGTAATGGTGATGTTAGATTAGATGTCTTCAGCATTCTCACTGAGTTTATATTCAATGCAAATCTGTGAAAAATCTGACTCATCTGTTCCATGGAATGAGAGATGAAACATAACTTTTGTGGTGGGATGATAATGGCCTCCCCAAAATGTCCAAATATTCACGTACTCCTTTGTCAACTATTTTACCTGGCAAAACAGGCTTTGCAGATGGTGACTGTGTTTGAATCTTCAGATGGAAAGACTGTCTTGGATTACCCACATGGGTCCTGTGTACTCAGAGGTCCTTATAAGGGTAGGAAAGGCGGAGTAGGGGAGATGGAGCTGAGACCGAGGAAGCAGAGGTCAGAGGGACGCAGGGCATTTGGAAACTTCTCAAAGTTGGGGAAGGAAAGGGATTGCCAGAAACCTATAGAAGGAACAAAGCCTCTGATTTTGGTGTACAGACTGAGTTTATACTTTTGATTTCCAAAGTCTAAGATAATAAATTTGTTTCAAGTCACTAAGTTTGTGCTAATTTGTCACAACAAGAAGAGGGAAGTACATTAAAAATTTTTTTTGTGGTACTGGGAATTGAACTCATGGCCTTGCGCTTGTGAGGCAGGGGGTAGCACCACAATCCTCAGCCCCGCAAGAGGAAGGTAATGCAGGATTTATCAGTATGTTTTGCTAAAAGAAGAAAAATTTCTCAAGGTAATCCGTGGGGTATTTGATTCAGTTTTTATTATATTTTTTGAATGAGCTTTTGAATTTCTAGTAATTATTATTAAAGATAAAGGCTTGAGCCGGGCGTGGTGGCTCACGCCTGTAACCCCAGCACTCGGGCGGCAGAGACAGGAGGATTGCTGAGTTCGAGGTTTGCCTGGGCTACATAGTGAGCTCAGGGCCAGCCTGAACTACAAAGCGAGACCCTGTCTCAAAACAAAACAAAACAAAAAAACACAAACAAACAAAAAGAGAAAGGCTTGAAAACTTCTGTATACTCCAGATCTATCCCCATTCCTCAAATCTATCCCCATTCTAAGTTTCCTAGTTTCCTACCTTGACTGCTTCTTACAAGTGAACTTTCCAATCAGGCAGTGATTCCACTTCACAAACTCTCTTGGAATAAGAGCTCAGAACCAAGCCGTGCTGACATAACACAGAAAACACTTCACAGAGTAGGTCGTGTGCAAATCACATGCATGCCATGCATGCTGTGAGACTGACACATCCTCCAGGGCGAAGATCAGTTTCTTCACCAAGCCCCAGGTTGACCTCACATTCGAGCATCCCACGACTTGTTTTAAGGAGTGGCAGAATTCACGATAGGCTGGCTGGGTTAGTTATAAAGCAGGTGTGACATTGTTGGTATTTTTCTTCTCACCGACATCTGTGTCATACTTTACACTTGTTAAATTGCTTTTATTGCGCAGGTATCTTCACTGGTGTTTCAATTATTTTAAGATTCACTGAGCAGCCTTTTCTCTTTTAGGGGAAGGGAGTGTCTTAGGATACGATGTGGTCATGCCTGAAGAGCTACTGCAGCGCCTCTCTGGACAGCCACTTTTATTGCATTTAGGGTTTCCTGGGCTAGTTTTTTCCCTGATGCTTCATTCCTCTTCTCTCTTGTTTTGTAACTCTGTCTTTCTAGAGATAGAGAAGCAATGGGCAAGGATGCTCAAACAAATTTGGATAAAGATCAGCTGAAATAAATAGTAGGCTGTGGATCACGACTGGCAGAAATCAGTACTTTTCTTGGCCAGGAAAACCTTGAGATTAGCAGATAGGCTTCACTGTAGATAAGTGTTGAGGGAAATTAGGCCCATGAGAATCTAAAAGAGATTCGTGTAGCTAATTACTGTAAAATTAAACAAGCGAATTTATGCTCTATGACAGATAGCAAAAGTTAAATTTTTTAGAAATTAATTTTGCTAAAATTAAAATTGCCACATAGAAGGAAAAAAGAAGTTCATGTTGACTTAGAGTAATCTTCTTTTTTTTGAGACAGGGTCTCGCTGTGTAGTTCAGGCTGGCTCTGAACTCACTATGTAGTCCAGGCAAGCCTTAAACTCAGCAATCCTCCTGCCTCTGCCTCCCGAGTGCTGGGATTATAGACGGGAGCCACCACGCCCGGCACTGTGGTATGTGGTATTCATTGCCGGTGGGCGTGAGTCTCCACGCCCAGCATTGTATGTGGTTTCCAGGGATCGAATTCAGGACCTTGTGCTTGTGAGGCAGGCGCTGGAACCACTGAGCTAACCCTCCGGCCCTAGAGTAATCTTAAAAAGAAGCAAGCTGCTAGTGGATCACAGATGGCCAGTAACACTTATGAAGAGGTAATACATGGTTATTAAAGCAAAAGAATTGTCACTCACCAGGCCACCCCCTTTTAGTAAATCTTTGTCATAGGATAAAAAATGCACACTTCCTATGACTTCAGTGCTTTTGAGCTGATTTGCCTAGTATTTATTGAATGTCTACTTTATCCAAGGCACTTTAGGGAGTTAATACATCTTATATATACTGATTTGGTGTCTGACATTTGTTGTTTAAAGCTCTTTGGTTAATACTAAGTTGTGAGCTATAAACCTCACAACGCAGTATATTAATGAAAATGGTGTATTTCAGAAACCATTTTAAGAACTGTGTAGCAAGTTTAAACATTTAAAATTGTGGGAGAACTTAAAAAGCATCTAGCCTTGAGCCAGGCATGGTAGCTTATTGCTTGGAAGGGTTGATGCCAGAAAGTCATGACTTTGAGGCCAGCCTGGACTGAATAATGAAATTCTCTTTCTCTCTCTCTTTTTTTTAAAGCATCTGGTCTCTACTTTGCTTATTTTATACCCTCATTGGCTGATCACCCCATAGAGCCTCTTAAACTGTTTATAACTCCAGTTTGCAGCATAGTTGCTTGGTCTAGTGTGGGAATTGACTGAATATCCTTAAAGTCTTTAGAAATAAAATAGAAATAAAAATTAGCAGGGCTTCTAATTAGAAAGGAAAGTGTTTTACTGACTTTTCTAGGTAGGGATAGATAGATGTTAGCAGGGTCAAAGGGCAAGAAGACTTTGCAGGTCTTCACCCGTCCAGGAGAAATCACAGAGCTGGTGGCTGGGTGTGTCTGCTTCCAGGCTCTTCAGCATATTCCCTCATATTCCCCTTTCCTTCTGTCTGTCCTTCACTGGGGAGAAAGGTAAGCCAGAGTTATCTATTCTGTACAGCAAACAGCAATAGGGCAGCCAGTGTTAGTGTCTCTAAACAGTTCAACTGGTTCTCAGCCTTCAGTCTTATTTATTTTGCAGTTTTATTTTTCTAAAAGGTGGCACAATATATCAATGGCTTGTTTCTACAGATTTCAGAGTGTGCACATTAGATTAGCTAGCCACTGAGGCCACCATGGAGGGAATAAGGTACAACTAAGAATGAAGGGAACAAAAATAATTAAGAAAAGATGAATATACATTTATAATTATAGTTGCCAGTTGACCAAACTGATTATACTGTGGTGTCAGAAATATATAGTAATAAAAAGAAGATAAAAATCACAGGATGACATTATGTAGTTAAGTAAATAGAAATTGTGAATCAGTTTACTAGCATTCTTATTTACGTAGAGCATATAATCATGAAGGTATTATATAATAAAGTATATATAGAATTTAAATTATTTGATGAGAAAAGATTTATAGAAAGTTTTTCACTTGCAGTAAAAGTTGTTTTTATTTTAAGTGAATAAGTGGTCAGAAACACATGGGCCAGGGCTTTATTTTACCAAACCTAAAGCCTGGAATAATGTGAGGCACTTCACGAACTGAAGTAGAATGTGTTACCTAATTAATTCTGCTAGAAATCTTGCACGGACAGTCCTCACTACATCCTTCTCCCTAGTAAAAGGAAATCATAGAATTTTGAGAAGCAGTTGATATTTATTGAGAGAAATACTGAGAAAAGTGAGAGCAATTTCTGTGGTCTGGAGAAAGGGATAGGCCCAAAGTACTGTAACATGTTTACAAAACTCTCCATATTCCATTTAAAGATACCTTCCTCAGCCATACCACAGGCTTGATCACATTTTACTTTCTTTGCTAAAATCTTTGAGCCTTGATAACTGGATTATTTTCGCCTCATGTTTCCTATTTTATAACAGAAGCTGATAAGGAAATGGATTCACTTTTCAGAAAACTGCTGCACAAGCAGTTGTGCTATAATTTTTTTATAAAGCTAGGAATACAGATATTATCTCACTGATATTTTTGTTTTTAAAAATATCTGAAGGAAAGATATGAACAAAACATGTCTATACTTGAGTGGCAAGATGCTAGGTACTGATATGTGCAATAGAAGCAGGCCAAGCAATTACTAAGTACTCTTTTTTCATATTACATAAAGATCAAAGTATGTGCAAACTCAACATCCCTAGTGCATGGACTGTGCATTTACTAATTTAAAGTATATGTCCCGATTTCTCAGGAGCTCCTGATGAGTTCCGAGTTCTTTTACTTTTCCGTTGTGCAGAACCACAATCAGATCTGCATTCTGTATTGTGGAGAGTCTGTGAGCCACCATTAGGCATGTCCTCCCTCTCTGGGCTTTTTCAAGAGTGTGTTGAACCACCTGGAAGAGACAAGGCATATAATTATTGGTTTGGGTTATATGTTAATGAACTTGCTTGAGTTAAATCCACTAAGGTAAGCTGATAACATTTTTGTTGTATTTGCTCATTCCACTTTCAGCTGGAAAAGCATCTCTGAATAAATAAAAATGAAATGTTTGTATATGTAAACAAAGGGTTTTAAACTCAAGGCCAAGAAGTATTACTTTTTTTTTTTCTTATATTAGGGACTGAACCCAGGATTTCTCACTGAGCTATATCCTCAAGTCTTTTACGTTTTACTTTTTTTCTTTTTTGAGACAAAGTCTTTCTAAATTGTCAAATTACCCAGATTGGGCTCCAGTTTGTAATCCTTAAACCTTACCTTCTTACTGAGATTATAGATGTGACCGTGGTCTCACTGCAAGTAACTGCAAAATCCAAGATTACAGCCCAGATATGTTTGGTTTCTAAAGAAGAGAGATAATCATCTACAAACACCCTGTGTGATTTAACTAAGGGGTTCTTAAATCAGAGACCCTCTACTAGAATGTGGGAAAGTTACTTAACCATTCTAAACCTTCAAGTGCTAATCTGTAAAGTGGACATTTTAACAAAAGTGAATTCACAAAATTGTTGTGAGAATTTATGTAGTATATAATATATGATTCAAAGATATAGTAAATGCTTGAATTTATCATAGTAAAATTATTACAGTCAAAGATACATTGATTCTTCCCTCAAGTCTCCCTCTCCCTTTAAACAACTTAGCATCTTGTTCTTGCCCCTTTCTGAAGTAGTTCTGGAAGTCCTATTTCAGGAGTGTCTGTACTTATAGTCTCTCAGCAGCCTCAGTGTCCTGAATCAATTCAGAATGTAGACTTTTCAGTCATTTTGATTTTGAGACATTGCATGGTGCCTGATCTGGTGAGTGAGGTACATGAGGACATGCTGTTGTGTTCTTACAAGCCTGGCTTTCTGTTGGCTAAGTGCTGCTCAGCAGTAGCATTCACCATATTTTTATCACACCTTGGAATAACTCTCACAAAAGGGACTCTCAGAAATGCTTCAGAAAGTGGCAAGAACAATGAGATAAATGTATTTGAAACAAGGGGGGAGTAATGTAAGGGAGATCAATAGCAATGTTTTTTTTTTTTTTTTGAGACAAGGTCTCACTTTTGTAGTTCAGGCTGGCCCTGAGCTCACTATGTAGCTCAGGCAAGCCTCAAACTCGGCAATCCTCCTACCTCTGCCTCCCGAGTGCTGGGATTACAGGTTTGAGCTACCACGCCTGGCATTTGTGGTATGTGGTATTGATTGCCAGTGGGCATGAGTCATCACTCCCAGTATTGCTGTATGTGTTTACCGAGGATCAAACCAGGGACCTTGTGCTTGCTAGGCAGGCGCTGGAACGACTGAGCTAAATCTCTGGCCCAGCAATGTGTCTTTTATTGCAGTAATTTTTAAAAATTTAAACTATATTTTGATCACCCCTTGTATAATAAACATTTGATTATCACTACTCATTAACATTCACTTAATCAGTGTTTATGAGAGAGGTGCCTGTTTTGTGTAAGAAACTACTATGGCTCCAGGGCATAAGAGAATGGTACATCCGAGGAGCGTGCTGTGTTATGTGTCTCTTTGCTTGTTTCCTATTCCACTGAAGTTAATACTCTGGAGAAGGCAGAATAACTCACAGGCTCTGACATTGCAATGCAGATTACCCTTTTCACATGTAGATTATTTTGTTAATTGCTCTGGCATCACTGGAATAATAATAAAATAGACATTTTTCTTGTATTCTTTCCTTGATTGGAGAAACATTTCAACAATTGGACCCTTTTTGATAATGAGACCAATTTAAGTAAGAAAACTTTCCTAAGACAAGGTTCCCTTTGTTCCAACTCTCCCACTCCACAAATACCTACTGAGCTTTTCTTGAAGGTCAAAGCCTTAATCTTTATCTGGTGACTTGGTTACTACGACTTTTTTAGGCTCTTCTTTCCCCAAACCATCCCTGGTGTCTTCCAAGATACTGCATGCTCATATCTGTTATTTTATTTCAGATTAAAGGAGGGGACCTTACCTTTTCACTCTCGTTGTCAAGAGCTGAAGTGGCCTCATCCAATAGTAAAATCTTTGGTTTTCGTAGAAGAGCCCTTGCGATAGCTAGTCTTTGTTTCTGGCCACCCGAAAGTTGTGCTCCTTTCAGTCCCACTTGTGTGTTGTATTTCTATTCCAGGAACATGCAATTAAGAAATCAAGTCTTGGTTATTTAACTTAGCATAGCAACTGTGGGTGGAAACTGTATAAATATTTCAAATTTTGCTATTCTTGAAAATTTGTATCCCAATCAGTGCTGGAATCTATTCTTGTGTTTTGTTGAGAATAAATGCTAAATGAGTAGAAAACACTACCATCCCATTTACGAATCTAATCTGACCCCAAAGAGCAGACCTTTGCCATTATGCTTCTACAAAGAAGTCTTTCAAATTAAAGCATAAGAAAAAAATTGTTGGCAAGAAAATGTTCCCAGTAAACACAATTCTTTTCCATTAAGTCATATTACCTTCTATTTTCAGGTCAAAATGGTTCAAACTATTTCAAAACAACCAGGAAATTGAGTTCCTTTCCTTTGGCTCCTGCTAAACCTCTGGGGGCATCTCCCTGCAGATGGTAGGATGTGGTACTGAGTGGGGCATGCACCTACCCGGAGTTGGGGGTAGCATCTTGGCATAGACCATCTGCTCTCATGCCACCAAGTGTTCTTGATGACATTTAGTCCTTCCCTGTGTTTCCACAGGACACTTTCCCCCCACTAATAACCTTTTCCTGTGCTGTTCTATCTATGTAAATGTAAGTAAGGAACATTTCCTTCATATTTTGAAGCCAGCACCCCCCCCACCAGGACTGGTCAGTTCCTTTGGGGTTCACCGGGTTCCTTCTCACTTTCTAGAGTGTGCAACTGACTTCACTTTCTCCTCGAGACTTCTCGCTGCTTTCTAGTAGCCATGGCAGTTGTCGAAGGAACATACGTCACTGGTCTAGACAGGAAGGTGTGGATGGATCAGCTCCACTGAAAAAGCAAGTCCAAGTGTGCAGCCTTCCATAGGAGAATCCTGTAGCAGCGGATGGATGATTCATGAGTTGTTCCTTTTGCCAGGAAGAGGTGCAAATGAACCTCCTTTTTCTCCACATCTGCCTGATTTCAGGAGGTGTGTGGAGATGGGTTGTCCACAGCCTCTGACATAACCTTATAACAAACATATGTACCCTATCTATTACTGGAAATAACTCCTACCTGATCTCTCAAACTCTGTTTGTCATTCTATATCATCATGTACAAGCCCACTAGATGGGTAATTCCAAACATCTTCTTCATTCAGAAACCTTTCGTGCCTCCTTAGAAACTGTCCAGGTAAAAATGTTTGCTTAGTATTTAAGTGCCCAGCTTTACCTTATTGTGATCACCAAACATTGCATCTGTACACCCAACTCCCTAGTCTAATTGCATATCATTCTATGAACACATTAGTGCTTTTTGTCCCTGTGGCTCTACTCAGACTGTATCTACCACCTCATTACAGATCACACCTTGTTATAACCTTGACTTCTGATGTTCTAGCTGACTGATAATCAGGTGGCCTCTAAATTTTCTCAGTGCCTATCTGATGTGCCAGCCACTGAGTTGCTCTTCCTGAACTCAATGAGACATTTTCAGTCTTCGTGCATCACAGTAATTCTTGTATGTGTTGATCTACATGCACCTCAACAATGTAAAATTATATTTTATTTGTTTTGGTTATGAATAACAAACAGCCCAGTGGTTTACAAAGAGCAAAGATCGGGAGAGGTGTACTGAGTGAGCAGTTGCATGAGTATTGGGATAGGGGAGTGCAGATAGGAAGTGCAGATTTTGCGTAAAGAGGACTTGGCAGGAGGATCAACTTATACAAGTAAAGTTAATATAAATCCTCAGTTAGTAAAAGTGTGGCAACCACTTTAAATTGAAGGTTAAGATGGATAATATCTTTTTTTTTTTTTTTGAGACAAGGTCTCACTTTGTAGTTCAGGCTGGCCCTGAGCTCACTATGTAGCCCAGGCAAGCCTCGGACTCAGCAATCCTCCTGCCTCTGCCTCCCAAGTGTTGGGATGACAGGCGTGAGCTACCACGCCTGGCACTGTGGTATGTGGTATTGATTGCTGGTGGGCGTGAGTCTCCACGCCCAGCATTGTTGTATGTGGTTACCAGGGATCGAACTCAGGACCTTGTGCTTGTGAGGTAGGTGCTCAAACCACTGAGCTAAATCTCCGGCCTCAAGATGGATAATATCTTGATGTGTAATGTGTGAAGACTTTCTTCCCGTGGCTGCTTCAAGTATGGAGATATACTGGATATTCAAAGTCACTTGAAGAGCTGAACTTTTTTTTTTTTTTTTTTGCTTTTTGAGACAGGGTCTTGCGTTGTAGTTCAGGCTGGCCCTGAGCTCACCATGGTGCCCAGGCAAGCACCGTGAACTCAGCAATCCTCCTGTCTCTGCCTCCTGAATGCTGGGATTACAGGCATGAGCCACCACGTCCGGCATTGTGGTATGCGGTGTTGATTGTTGGTGGGCGTGTCTCCACGCCCAGCATTATATGTGGTTACCGGAGATCGAACTCAGGACCTTGCACTTGCGAGGCAGGCGCTGGAACTACTGAGCTAACCCTCCGGCCCAAGAGCTGAACTTTTTACCTGCTTAATTTTACATTGATGCTGTGGTCTTATATTTGGAGGGGATGCTTCAACCCATATATGTGGTCTAGGAAATAGATTCTGTCCAAAAGAAGTACATGACATCACAAAGTTCACTTTTATTTTTCTTCCCTTAATACCTAGTAGAAAGTTGTAACATGTTCCTACGTGTCACACCCATACCTTGTTCCCAGGTGATGGTGCTTTCTTGAATTATAGTTCTGATATTCAAATGGCCTCTAAAGATCAGAAGCTGCTTTTGGGGAGTTTGGGCGTTTGATTTCCATCCCCATAACCCTAGAGCCACCCTACACGACCCCCCCATAGAGAAGCCAAGTTCCAACACTGATTCTCTGTACAGCTTTAGGGAAGTTAAGGAAACGTTCTCCTCTGTAAAATGGCAGGTTGTATCATCCTGCTGTATTATGATAGAGTTTAACTCCTTCTTACTAGAGCGCTGGGAAGATGGAAAGCTGTTTGCCTGTTCATTTTCAGAACCCAGCTCAACAGAAGAGGGCAGCTTTGTCTTTCCCAGAGTATTGGCCTAAGGCATTACAACAGTGTAGTTTTCCTAAGGAATCTCCACTTTTAATTCGTTGGTGATTTTTATTTTGTCACTGAGTTTCCTTCTAGTTGATTCTGTAGTATTTTTAGGGGAAAGAATGATATAGAGTTAACTTAAAAGCACTGAGAAGTAAGCTATTATTTTTTTAATTTTTAAGGAAGTAAACATTTTGGTTTTAAAGTCTATTTGAGGGCTGGAGATTTAGCTCAGTGGTTCCAGCACCTGCCTAGCAAGTGCAAGGTCCCTGGTTTGATCCCAGGTAACCACATACAACAGTACTGGGCCTGATGGCTCACACCCACTGGCAATCAGTACCACATACCACAAATGCCAGGCTTGGTGGCTCCAGTCTGTAATCCCACCACTTGGGAGGCAGAGGCAGGAGGATTGCTGAGTTTGAGGCTTGCCTGGGCTACATAGTGAGCTCAGGGCCAGCCTGAACTACAAAGTGAGACCCTGTCTCAAAACAAAACAAAACAAGTCTATTTGAGAAAAGCACAACAAATTTTTTTAAAACCACAATAAGTCTGCATATGTAGTTTTGGGTGAATGTGAGAAATAGTGAAATGAAATGAAGGAAAATAAGCCACATAAGAATAAAGTTCAAATGAAAAAAATATAAAATTGACAGCACTGTACACATTAAAATAAACTATCAGGTTTATGTGTTTAGCAATGCAGAGTACCTTGTTAGAAAAGTTAATTGCCATAGAAAGATACAGGATTGTACTAGTTAAAAATATGCCAATCATTCGTATATATTTCATGCTGCAGAATCTTACCAGTGTATGAGAAATTGCATTAATGGCCTGTTTCTACTTGTAGGCATCATTTAGTGCGCAGCAGGGCTTGAGAGGGAAGATCTAATAGTTTTAAAGATAGTATGGTAAAGGTTGTGGTAACCACTGCCCTCCCTCAAACACAGTGACCTACATCAATTACTTGATATATTGGTTGTAAAACTCATTTCCTTTTACAGTTTACTAGAAAATCATTTTATAAAAATCACATCATAAATATTTGTTTCTGATTAGAAGTAGGTATTTTTGTTTGTGTGTGTTGATACAGAAAATCGGATATAACCATTCAGAGCTATAATTACTCGTCCCTGTGTGCAGCTCTGTGCACCCTCAGCATTCACTCTACTAAATCCAAGACTGTTTAGTTTTCTGGGGCTCTGTGTCTGTTGTCGCAGCCAATTCAGAGATCAGCAGGGTGTTGTTGTTGTCAGCAGATGACAGGAGGGCCAGCCAAGGTCCCGACACCTCAGTGGGGACGGAAGCAGGAAACAAGTAAGTAAGCTCTGAGGGGAAGTTCAGACTGTGATAAGTGCCTGAAGACAGTGTGCTGGGCACAGCTAGTTGAGGGGACTGTTTAAAACAGGGTGGCCAGGGAAGGCCTCAGGCAAAGGTGGCACTGGAAAGGACTTGAAAGGTAAGGAGCTGGCTACGCAAAAGCCAGAGAGACGGAGATGCAGGATGAAGACACTGACAGTGCCAGTGGCCAGAGATAGGGCAAGAGTCGGCAGGTTCATGGGACCAGAGCGCGTGGCTGCAGCAGGCGGAGCAGGTGGTAAGGCTGGAGCTTTGGGAGGGCAGCTGGGCCGGACCAGAGAGGGCTTTGGGCTTCATTCTGACTGCAGAGGGGCCGGGGGCGGGGGAGGGAGATGATCTACTTTAGTCATAAAGAATCCCTCCGGTTGCTGCAAAGAGGGAGGAATATAAAGGGGAAGCCTGCAAGGCAGATCACCAGCCTTGTGCAGTCCAGAGGCGAGGGCAGTGTGGTGTGGACAAGGCCGAGTGTAGACATCAAAATGTGAAAGCTAATTCAGGGAATACGAGTATATTTCACTCTTGGAAAAAAAAACTGCCACATGAGAATCTCAAAAACATATTTTACACTAACTTTATGTTAAATGCTGGCATTAAATAGCGTGTAATTCAAGGAATACATAACACCAGCCACGTAGGCCCAGCAACTCTTTAGCTTCCGTGGAAGGCTTGTAGTTCAGGATTGCAGATGTGTTCTTACCTCAGGGAGGCCTTCAACGAAAGAGTGGATATTTGCTGCAGTTGCTACTTCTTTGATCTCATCTAGGGACACCACGCAGCTGTTATCACCACAGGCAATGTTCTCGGTGATGCTACAGTTGAAGAGCACAGGCTCTTGAGAAACGACCGCTATTTGGGAACGGAGCCACGCACGTTCAATTCTTTTGCATCTATACCATCAAACAGCTGCCGAAAGCAGAATGGAGAAAGGCATGTTAAGATCCGACAGCTATATCATGTTACACTTCACCGTATTCAAAGACTTCAAGCATATAAAAATCATAACAAGAAGGTTAGGAATTCCAGCTATTTCACAGTACAGTGTTACCCAGGAAAGGCTCATAAATCATATGCTATGTAAAGCAAACAGCATATAACTCACTAAAGTGTTGCTTCCTAATGTATCTGGCTGTCTTAGAAATGGCCACATGTTCCAGAGACCAGAGATGTGGAGTAAACCCTGGTGCTCTGTCCCGAAGTTGGATGAAATATGACCACCTCTTCCTTCTTTGTATCAGGACTCGTTTACTGAAGCCCAAAGAGAGTAGGTATAGACTGGTACAGAAGTGTACTTGTAGAGATAGGTCATTTTGCTCTTGGCCATGTGTGTGCACACGGACATAGACCAACATTTAACCGATATTTGATGAGTGTGCCTGCTATGTGATACTCTTCAAGTATTAGGGAAACAAGCAAAAAGCCCTCATACTGTTACATCTAGCAGAGAAAAGCAGGTAATAAACACACCAACAGATAAACTCAGAGAAAGAAAGTATTGTGAAAGCAGATAGCAGGACAGAGTGACTTGACGGAGTCATTGGAGAGGATGTGGAAAGGGGAAGTGAAGAAGGGGGCATTGCTTTGTGTAGGGCTGTCTAAGAGGACCTTAGGAAGGGACATTCAGATTGAGACGTGAATGATGGAAAGCAGCTAGCAAGGAAGTTGGGGTAATACCATTCTAGGCAGGAGAATAGCAAGAACAAAGCCAAGAGATGTGTTTAAAGAACCTACCAAAGCCAGTGCAGTGGATACACAGTGGCCAGTGCGGGGAGGCAAGATACAAGAAGTTGGAGAGGGAAGTGGGACCCAGAACACAAAGGAGTGTGCTTGATGGTTTGGACTCTGGCTTATTTTTAACTGCAGTAGGAAAGCATTGGAGTGTTCCAAGGAAAGAGTGTGCTAAACCATGTGCAAACAGATGAGTGTCACCTAGTTCAAGAAATGGGCTTGAAAATATTCATTGAGAATTTATCATGGAGAAATGTCTGTAAATTGTAGGTCAGGGGGATTAATGGGACCATCTTTATTTTTTGGCTGTTGGAGTGGAAACTATGACTTTTGTGTGCTAGGCAGTTGCTGAATCTCTGCACTATATCTCCAGCTTGGTGTGACAGTTTTTAACCTTTGGAACTTACAGTTCTTTTGAGGAGGAAGAAGGCAGGACAGGAAGCCAAGAGAGGGAAGGGACGGAGGCAGGGAGGGAGGGAGAGAAAGAGAGAGGATGTTAGGAATGAGAGAGTAAAGGAAATCTAGCATATGTTATATACAGTGTAACAGGATAAGTCAAGGTAAGAAAAACAGTCCTTCAGTTGAGAGGAGGAAGAGGTTACATCTTTTTGAGATCAGGACATACAGAATAATGGGGTTGACTCAAATAAGATTTAATTATGCATAAGGTATTGACAGTTAGGGGTGGAGCTGGCCAATAAGAAAACCAACATTTTGTTATTGGTTTGTTTTTAAATTAAGGGTGGGGACAGAGATACAGTATTTATTTTTTTTTGACTTCTGCAATGCTTGCCCTGCCCAAACCAGTGAGAATCCCTACCCAAGCAAATATGAAGAGCAGCACCATTAGCCCCCAGAATAGGTGTGGTTAAACTCAGTCTTACTACTTGTCCTTGCATAGGACCGTAAAATCTCTGGAGAAGTTGAGTAGAAGTGGTTTTTCCACAGCCACTGCTCCCAACAAATGCGACTGTCTTTCCTTTCTCAATTCTGAGGGATAAGTCACGAAGGATAAAAACATCTGGGCGGCATGGATAGAAGAAAGAGACTTCTCGAAACTCTAAATTCCCCTCACATGTGTCCTGTGACAGGAAGTCAGCAGAGTTTAAATGCGTGACTTAGGCTGCTGTAACCCATGGCGGCACCTTGGCTAGGTGTCCTTTGAAAACTCTTCATATTGCCACAGTCATTTTAATTTTCAGTTTCATATTTATCTCTGTAGAGCTGCTGGCCGAATACTAGTTTCTGCCACACTGCTTACATTTTATATCTGTATTTCACTGAATCTTCACTGCTAGAAACACAAGTGTCCTTTGGCATGGCCAAGCAGACACAGTCCATTCTGTATATTAGCTGTGTGACCAGCTCCTCTGAATAAATACATGTTGTTTTTTAAATTTGGTTTATGCTTTACAAATTTTACTGCTTAATTCATAGGAACTCATGATTATATTATATGTAATATAATGTACAAAGTCATGTATATTTTGTAAGCTGGACTATATTTTACAGTTAATGTATATTAAGCTTTTTAAAAATTTTTAAACTTTTTAAGGGATCAAACTCAGGACCTTGTGCTTGGCAGGCAGGCATGGTGCCACTGAGCTACATCCCTGACCCTGTACTTTATGTTTTGAATTGTACTTTGTCTTTAGTTTCCACTGATCATTATTTGGCAGTAACACTTGCCTAGTTTAGGTTTCGTCTGTGTTTCTGTCTTTTTACTGAGTGAATGATGATTTGTATGCAAACCAATAGTAATATACACCAAAAAATGTTTTCAAAAGAATTTCCAGAACTATCACTAAGTGCTGATTACCGCATGTTTTCTCTTAATTGCCTTTTTTTGTGTGTGTACTGAGGATCGAGCCCAGGGCGTCATGTGTGCCACACGTGCGTGCTCTGCCGCCGAGCTGTGTCCCTCCGGTTGGATTTTAGCTTTCGTTGTCAGGGTAGATGTAAGCGAAGGAGGGACCGTGGACGACATGTGTGTCGGGAGTGATGTGGTGCTGGCAGGGCCGATAGCTGGTGCCAGACGGATTCTTTACATCAGACAGAGTCTCTGTTAGCACTTTTTGAACCCAGGCTAAAGGTACCAGGTAGGAGGCACATCAAAAAGCTTAGATGATGTGATTGTTTTGTCAAAAAAGTAAATATTAGGATATGATTAAAGGTTGTAGAGCTGTAATAAATATTACAGTGAATGTTTAAATTAGAAATGAAAACATTAATTACAGTAAAAGATGCCTTGCCTTTAACTTTCCTCAAGATACTCCCGTTCTCTTCCAGCACACTTATCCCATTGTTCTTGCCACTTTCTGAAGCATTCTGAAGCAGTCCTCTCTCATAAATGTCTTTTCATGGCTGCTTTGATGTTCGGGAACAGTTCAAAAGGCAATTTTTGTAAAATACAATCATTATGGTGTGTCCTTAGCCACCTCATTCACTGGATCTGACACCACGTGTGGGTGCTAGCTCTTCCCCAAAGCCAAAATGACCTTGGAAAGAAATTGTACAGAAGAGAACTTCCAGAACTGCTTCAGATGGGATGTGTCTGTCTGAAGTAAGGGAAGTATTTCAAAATAGAATAATGTGATGTATCTTTTACTGCAGTAAGTTCAAACAAATTAAACATTCAGTATATTTTCTGATCATATTTCATAGAAGTAGAAGATGATTATCTAGATTGATATATGCTATAATGAGTAGTGTTTTTCTCTCTCCCTCCCTCTTTTTTCTTTCTTTTCTTTTCTTCCTTCTTTCTTCTTTCTTTTCTTTCTTTCTTTCTTTCTTTCTTTCTTTCTTTCTTTCTTTCTTTCTTTCTTTCTTT